>CM076571.1:53165973-53399350 GCA_034641835.2 Pinus albicaulis
AAATTTTGAATATTTTATGATTATTTTCTTTTTTATGAATTTTAAAAACAACTTCTATGATTTCTTTAAGAGGTTTTAGATATGAGATGTAAACTTTCTTAAAGACTTATTAAACTAGAGAGTCTGATTAAACATTTTGAAACTAAGGTCCAGTATATAAGCTAAATCAGAGATAGACTGAAGCAGCATTTATTTACTTTTGCAATTGCAATGCAAAAGCAAAATTTCAAAGGCTAATTGATCTTCTCTACCTATTTCATAGCTTATATGAACAATATTAACAACAAATGATTCGTAGTCCCTATAAAGATGGTCACACTATGTTATCACCAGTTTTACTAAAGGTAACAGTGAAAGTAGGAAAGTATACCGAGGTAACCACAAACCAACCTTCGTATGCAGCCAGCACGACCTGGTGTCAGCGCAGTGGCCTCTTCTTGGTTCATTTATCTTTGTTCTTGGAAGGTTTTAGGGATAGTTATGGATCTAAGAGCTGAGCTGTTTTGAATGCGGGAACTGCTGACGAGGGGCAAGGTTGATGATTTTCAGTCCATTGGGCTATGGAGTCAAAGGATGGCTTTACTGGATTTCTATTCTACACACAAGATGGCTTTACAGGGCAAGATAGCTAGACAGAGAACAATCCTTAAATTTAAAGTGGATGGGATGATCTTGAAGGGATGAAAGGCAGCTAAGAATCTTTCACCATGTTCAAAAGAAAGAAATGAGATGACTACAAACAAAGAGCAATGAAGAATTCTTTATTATAGTAATCAACAATATTTAAATTAGTAAAGCAAGAGCATTTAAGAATTCATGCTTATAACCAATTTAGAGGAAAACATTAAGAACAATCACATCTGAAATCAGAGTACAATTAAGTAAATTCTGATTCAATCCTTTATGTAAATTATTCAGAGATGGACATAATGATATTATAAACTTATATAAAACTTAAGACAAAGGGTAGAAAGACTTATTGAACTGCAGTCCAACACATGAATCCTGCAAAAAGTCCTGAGCTTCAAATCGTCATCCAGTAAGCCACGAATAAATTTCTCCAAAATGTTTTTATTCCTAAAATCTCAATGTTACAGCAAAGTAATAGAATCCACCCCAAATGCTTCCAAGAGTGGAGTATTTATACAAATTCTAAACTAAAATATCTTGAAACAAATATCAAAATTGGTTCACAAATCTCTCCAACTATTTACATAAATAGAACTACAGTAAAGGACACTCAAACTATTTGGCACTATTTTTGATGGATAAGTGATGACAAAGAGGAGAATTCGAATTTGATCCAACTCTTATTTGATGATGAGGCATCCAAGTCACTAACTGCTTCCTTTCTTTGTGCAATCTGCTCCAACAATTCTGCAAACTTGGGGTCCAATGATATCTTTTTATTTTTCAATCCGTAATAGATATGTAAAAAGTGAAAGAGGTTATTGTAGATAAATATGTTGGTGAGATAAACCTCTTTCATTTTCCCAAAATTCCTCTCCAGCTATGCATAATAGTCTCTGTAAAAAATATGTGTAAAACAGAGTTTTACAGAGTCTGAAAAATGGCCTGTAAAGATGCACATGTATCTCTCATTATAAAACCACGGTGAAAAAACTGAGATAGGTTTTTGTAGATGGGTCTCTTAGGAACAAAAACCTCCTTCAGTTTTGTATGAAGTATTTTGGATTGGCCAAAATATTCTCTTCAAAATGATGACTTAAACTGGGATTTTCTGCAAAAAGTGCTTTCCAACATTGTTTAATATTTTCAAAACCATAATGGCTGTTAGAAAAGTGGGAGAGGTTTTTTGTAGATGGTCCTCTTAAGAACATAAACCTCCTTCAGTTTTGTAAAATTCATCTTTGATTGATCACAATAGTTTCTGCAAAACTATGACTAAAATATGCAATTTCTGCAAAAATGTTCCTTTTTGTTATGTTTTTTCATCTTTTTACTTTCTTGCTCTTTTGACTGTTTTACTTTCACTTTAGACAAAAATCACTATTGGTGAAAGTATTCTCATCTCTTTTTACCATTTTACTGCCTTCTGTATTTACTTTTACAGTTTACCTTTGACTGCTCTGTAACTTCATTTTAACTTTCACCCTGACTTTTACCTGATACACTTTAACCACTGATACTCTTTAGCTGTTATGCTTTCTAACCTCTGTTTGAATAGATTTGATAACAATATTGGAGTAAACAAGTCTTATGACTAGTATTAAGACTGTTTATCCAAGGATGTGATCTTCTGGTCACCTCTTCAGGGGACAACTAAGTAGATTTTTCAAGCAATTCCCCAATGGACAAGGGAGTGAGGTTTTAACCAGGTTCAAAATGGAGCATCATTCAAGGCTACAGGAACTCCCATTTTGGTTCTTGTGTGTTCAAAATGGCAGTTTCTGGGTTTTCTTCACAGAAATTTCGTGATTTCAGTTTTAAATGAAGGAAATTAACACAAATGCAGTTTCAGGGGAACAATTCACAGTTTTAAAACCTCAGGGGATGATCTCAGTGATACGTTTTAATCACTAATTCAATGGAAAACAAGGAAAACAGACTTTCTCTTGAAGTTTCTGAGCGCTATAAGATAAATACCTGTTCTTGGAGGAAAACTGGCTTTTGACAGGTATCAGGCGATGGCAGGAGGGTACTCAAACACAGGTGCAGTGGAATCTTGGACCGAAATCAGATAGCACAGTAGATTTTAGCGGAAATTTGAAAATCCCTACCTCTTCAGGGGACAACTAAGTAGATTTTTCAAGCAATTCCCCAATGGACAAGGGAGTGAGGTTTTTACTAGGTTCAAAATGGAGCATCATTCAAGACTACGAACTCCCATTTGGTTGTGTCCAAGATAGCGGTTTCTGGGTTTCTTCACGGGGAAATGTCGTGTTTCGGTTTAATGAGGAAATTGGCACAATTGCGAGTTCGGGGGGAACAATTCACGATTTAAACCTCGAAGAATGATCTCGGTGATAAGATTTAATCACTTTAATCCGATTGGAAAACAAGGAAAAGGACTTTCTTTTTGAAGTTCGAAGCGCTATAGAATAAATACTGTGCTTAGAGAGAAAGTAGAAAACTTGCGGGTATCGGTAGGCAACGGAGGATGCTTGAACACAGGTCTGGCGGAATTCTGGAGCGGAATTGAATAGAACAGTGGATTTCAGTGGAAATTTGAAATTCGTAGCCGAAAGCACAGTCGCGTTCAAATGGTGAAAATGACATAAAAACACGAAATTTTGTTTTATTTCCAAAGTAAAAAAAGGGGTTTTAGTTTTTCGAGGAGTGACGTCACTTTAGTACGGGCTGACGTGGGGCAGGGGGGTCGGGCGGTAAGCGATTAGTCCCCGCACCGCTTATGGACAAAGGTGGTATTAGATGAGCGGGCAGCGATTCCATTAAAGTATCGACACGTGGATGGGTGACTAGTCAAATACCACCAATCCCCCGCGCATTAAAGTTCTGACAAAGGATGGGTAGCGGAATCGCCGAGGAGCGTTGATCTTTGGAGGAGCGATCGGACGGTTGCAATGACGGGGAGATCGCGGGAAGTTAAATGGTGCGGGCCCAATATATTTATTGTTAACTAATCACCCCGGGCGGGAGTTGATTGGTGGAGGGAAGGTTATTAATTAGTTCTGATAACTAATTAATCCCGTAATTATAATGGAGAAAGGAGTCGTGGCGGGGTTTTGTTGGGCGCGGGTATTAAAGTTAAAGTGTCGGGTGGGATGCCAGGTGGATGAGCCACATTGGCATGGGATTTTTCCAAAGTTTAGTTTAAAAAATAAAACTTCGGGTTTGATCCTTTTTGTATTAAACATATAGAATTACATGTTTAAACGTTATTTCGATATTTCTATTTATATGGTAGTAAATAAATATTATTTAATTACCATAGGGGCGGGACTATGCTATAAGGATATTTTTAACCAAAGGGCTTGTATAGCGGGTTTTTAATAAATATTTGGGAAGTAATTACTTCGGTTAAAACATAATAGAAGGGTTTTTTTGGGATATTAATTTAAAAGGAATTATATACTTAGGATAAGGCATTTTCACTAAGGATTTAGTAAATAGAGTTAAATGTAAATATGACAAAGGGACAAGGGAACTCAAAAAACTTTACACATCTAAGAAAGTGACACTTTCTAAAGTAAATTGCAAGATATTATCTTCCACATTTAAACTTAGAATAGTAAGTTATTTTGAGGGATTTTTATGGAATTTTGCATAGTTTTCCTAAGCAAAATGGGATTTTACTTAGGAAAAGGTTAAAGGTGAATGATTATAATGATGAATTATCTCAAGTACTTAGGTCTTTTTGATCATTAGGCCGAGGGTCCGGTCCCTCCAAAAGTCAAGGAAATGCCTTGAGCCCCTTTGATCTCCAAGTACCTTAGTACTTTGGGGGAAATTAGTAAAACTTTAAGGAGAAAGTGATGAGGGAAGTTAATGATTTTGACTTTGCTTGCTGTGATTTTCCAGTGTATTTCCTGCTTCAGTATTTGTGATGAAAGTAAAGGATCAAAAACATGTAGCAGCATCATTCATCAGATAAAACTTTGTAACACCATCTACCTACCCTATCTACTACTACCATTTTCACTTCTTTATTAGGGTGCACTTAGACTTGCAAACCCTTATCAATCTTCTTTTCTTTTACATGGTAAATCTATCTATTTCTACCCTTATTACATCCAAGGGCTCAGATTAAACTGTTGAGCACCTTTTATTAACTCTACCTATCTACTTATCTGCCAAGATTAAACTGTTTGGTCAGATATTTATTCTCTATTCTACAACATGAAATTGAAAATGAATGAGTCAAGTTTAAACAGTTTGACTCTTCATAAATTGTGGAAAAAGTTTGACAAGCTGCACACAATTTGTTTATTACATCAGAGTAAAAAGTAGTGGCATTTATACTTTCACACTTTCCTTGGCCTTTGTTTTTGATGGGGTTCATTTCTTTTACTTTTTGGCCATTTTTATTATTTTTACCCTTTGATTTTTCTTTTAGGGTATACCCTCTTTACATTTTTTAAATTTTTTGATTTTTTGGTTTTTCAAGAATATGGAACACCTTTGCTCAAGAAAAAAGTTTGAACATATTCCATAGTTCAATCAAGACAATCATGAAAAATGACACCTATTGGTATAGGAGTCTAACACTGGCTCCACTTGGGGATGGCTTTTCCTTGTGGAAAGTCAAGAACAGCAGATCAGATGCCTAAACATGTCTTCAAACTGAACTATGTAATCTCCTTCTTCTGGTAGCTTTATTGTACATATGATAGTGAAACTTTTGAAGCTTAGGGCCTTCACTTCGGGCTTCAACTTCAAGAAGTCACCATCCTCTCAAAACTGATGCATTAGCTGTGGCTGAAAATCTTGAATTGAATATAGTTCTTTTTCTGCAACCTGAAATCTAATCTTGAAACTTAAAACAACACACAAAAATTTTCAAACCAACTTAATGAAAAACTAGTTGTAAATTGAAAACTAAAAAAATTGCTCAAAATTATGAGCTTATTAGCACTCATCTACCTACTCAATCTACTGTTCAACTGCTAGTTAGGTAAAATGAAATAGCCAATGCAACCATTCAAGCATTATGTACTTTGATAGATTTTGTTTCATTTTCTTGTTGATTATCAAAATTGTACTTCTGCAACCTATTAGAAACTTGTCAACAAATGAGAGGATAAGGAAACACTTGATTTCCTTTGTTGACTCTAGAAACTGTACAAAAGGATCTTCCAAAATATATACACTGATGTTTAACTGATCTGAACAACTGTACGTCTGTTCTGGATGGCCTCCATACCATGAATATGAAATGCTATTTTCATCTTTATCTCCGTGCAAACTTTCAGATAAGATTTGTGATGATATTCCTATTGATTGTAATGTCTGAGTGTTGAATCCTTTATCATCTTGATTCTAAAAATCATATTTAGTTAATAGAGGAATGCTTTGAATGCCTTCAATATTCAACATATCTGCTATTGGATCCTGAAAATTTTGGGAAAATTGCTGGAACCTATGACATATAAAATTCCATGGGACTTCATAAACTTCAACAAGTTTTCCATTCTTTTCTTTAAATATGTTATACCACATTTCCTTTAAAAGCTGAAATGGTTCAAAAAATAGTGGTATGGAACTTTCTTGTATCATTTGATCATTTATTTCAATGGGAACTGATAACTGCAATTGTGAAACTGAAAAATCTTGATCAATAGTTTCATTATCTTTTTTGTTGTCAATCACAATTCCTAAAGATTGCTGATTATTGATGGCATGATAGTTTTCTCTAATGAACTGAAATGAAGCAAAACAAAGAGGTAAAGAATCTTCACTTATTTCCACATTTTCTTCTCTTCCTTCCTCACTCTCATGGCTGATCTGTATTGGCTGATCACTGTCTTCAATCTGCTGAAACTGCATTTCTTCATCCTCCAAACTAGCTTTTGATATCTCTGTAAAGTTAGCTTGACTTTGGAGAACATAACTATCATCATAATGATCATACTTAGGCAAATCATCAAAATAAGGAATGTCATCAAACATACACATTAGATCAACAGATTCCTCTTCCTCATATTGATCTGTAATTTCATTTTCTGATCTATGATAATTTGAATTAGTAGGAATTTGTTCATGGCTATCAACCTCTTCTATTTCTTCATGGTGATTTTGAATAAAAAATTCATCTTTCATAGTGATCTCATGTGTTCTTCCATCTAGTTTTCTTACCAAAAGGTTGAGTTTTACCTCTACAATGTTTTTCTTTTCCTCTTCTTCTACTTTCAACTTTTCCTATTTGATTTGGAAATTAACTTCCACATCAACTGCAATATTCTGCATTTGTACAAGTGTTTTTGGATCTCTTTCTCTTAACCGAAATTCTATTTCTGAATCAAAGGCACTTGGATAATGCAAGAGAGCTGAATCATGAGGAGGTCTAATATTTTCTGGCATTGAATAATAAACTTGATTAAATTTGTCAGAAAATTGTTGTATTGTTTCATTTGGATGTCTTTTTAATTGATTATATTCTTCCATGATCACAAAATGATTAACTTTGATTATCCATCTATCAAGGAAAAATTTGATAAACTGTTGAAAATTTGAGATGCTAGCATTAGGCAGATTTTTGAACCAACTCTTTATTCTATTTTGCAAAGAAAGAGCAAAAAGTCTGATTTTAACATCATCTTCATCAATCTCAAATAAATTCAAATAATTTTCAAAACCTTGAATATGTTTTTGGGCCGTGATACCATTTTCTCCATCAAATCTAGGAAGATACTTGTAGTATTTTTCAGGAAAATCATGGAGTAAAGGAGGTAGAATAAGGGGCTTATATCTATCTGGAACTTTATATGGTACAGGGATATGTACAGGGATTGTAAGATCAGTCTTGATTATTTGAGGCTTCTTAATTGGAAAATGATCATCATTAGATTTATAAGAAAACTGCTCAAAGAGATTAGGAGAATTATTACTTACAATCTTCAAAGGAAAATAACTAAAAACTAATCTAAGATCTTCTATAAAATACAATATACATTGAAAAAAATTCTTAATGAGAAAGAACATAATGTCTTGGATTAAAATCCAAGTTGAAAGCCTGATCTTTCCATATTGTCCTTTGAGGTTCATTCCTCCAGTGGAGTCTTGATTCTGAATTTTATTTGGAGTCACCAGGTGGATGATTTTAACCTTTGTGTGTCTGATCCCTATCCACCATCATAGATCAGATCTAAACCTGTAAAAAAATTTTGAAGAAAAATTTAGTTCTTCAGGAAACCAAACTTTGAGTATTTTATGATTATTTTGTTTTTTATGAATTTTCAAAACAACTTCTATGATTTCTTTAAGAGGCTTAATATTTTTAATTAAAATTTTCTCAAAGATTTATTGAACTAGAGAGTCTGATTGAATGTTTTGAATCCAAAGTTCAGTTTATAAGCTAAGCCGGAAAGTAGAACATGTTTATTTACTTTTGCAATTCCAATGCAAAAGCAATTTCAAAACTACACAGGTGGAGATCTTGATTTCATGTAAGCTTATAAATCAAACAATAGTATCAATAAAATGATTCAGCTCCCCAGTATGGTCGCCACTATGTTATCACTCGGGTTTTCCTAGAAGTTGTGTAAGAGGAAAGTATACCCGAGGTAACCACAAACCAACCTTTTAGATGCAGAATCTAGCCAATCTGCATCCAGAGAGGGCTCTCTCTTTATGATTTATCTTTGTTCTTGGAAGGTTTTAGGCTAGTTATAGATTCAGAGTTTGTTCTGGGAAAATGGTGGAATCTACAAACTAAGGGCAAGGTTGAGAGCTTTCAGTCCATTGGGCTATGGAGTCAAAGGATGGCTTTACTGGATTTCTATTCTAAACACAAGATGGTATTACAGGGCAAGATAGCTAGACAGAGAACAATCCTTAAAATTTAAAGTGGATGGGATGATCTTTGAATGGATGAAAGGCAGCTAAGAATCTTTTACCATGTTCAAAAGAAAGAAAAGAGATGACTACAAATAAAGAGCAACGAAGAATTCTTTATTATAGTAATCAACAATGTTTAAATTAGCAAAGCAAGAGCATTTAAGAATTCATGCTTATAACTAATCTAGAGGAAAACATTAAGAACAATCACATTTGAAATCAGAGTACAATTAAGCAAATTCTGATTCAATCCTTTATGTAAATTATTCAGAAATGGATATAATGATATTATAAACTAATATAAAACTTCAGACAAAGGGTAGAAAGACTTATTGAACTGTAGTCCAACACATGAATCCTGCAACAAGTCTAGTGCTTTAGATCGTCATCCAGTAAGCCACAAATAAATCTCTCCAAAATGCTTTTATTCCGAAAATCTCAATGTTACAGTAGAGTAATAGAATCCACCCCAAATGCTTCCAAGAGTGGAGTATTTATACAAATTCTAAACTAAAATATCTTGAAACAAATATCAAAATTGGTTCACAAATCTCTCCAACTATTTACATAAATAGAACTTAATTAAAGGACACTCAAACTAATGCATCTATTTGGCACTATTTTTTATGGCTAGGTGATGACAAAGAGGAGAATTCTAATTTGATCCAACTCTTAGTTGATGATGAGGCATCCCAATCACTAACTGCTTCCTTTTTTTGTGAATTCTGCTCCAACAATTCTACAAACTTGGGGTCCAATGATACCTTTTTATTTATCAATCCGTAATAGATATGCAAAAAGTGAAAGATTTTATTGTAGATAAATATGTTGGTGAGATAAACCTCTTTCAGTTTCCCAAAATTCCTCTCCAGCTATGCATAATAGTCTCTGTAAAAAATATGTGTAAAACAGAGTTTTACAGAGTCTGAAAAATGGCCTGTAAAGATGCACATGTATCTCTCATTATAAAACCACTGTGAAAACACTGAGATAGGTTTTTGTAGATGGGTCTCTTAGGAACAACAACCTCCTTCAGTTTTGTATGAAGTATTTTTTATTGGCCACAATCCTCTCTGCAAAATGATGACTTAAACTGGAATTTTCTGCAAAAAGTGATTTCCAACATTGTTTAATATTTCCAAAACCATAATGGCTGTTAGAAAAGTGAGAGAGGTTTTTGTAGATGGCCCTCTTAAGAACATAAACCGCCTTCAGTTTTGTAAAATTAATCTTGGATTGATCACAATAGTTTCTGCAAAACTATGACTAGAATATGCAATTCATAAATATTTATTGTATGTATTTTTTTCATCTTTCTTTCTTGCTCATGATTGTTTTTTGTTTTACTTTTAACAATATTCTCCCTATTGGTGAAAGTATTCTCATCTCTTTTTACCATTTTACGCATACTGTTGCTTTCTTTTGTTTTACCTTTGTTGCTCTTTTAACTTCATTTTAACTCACAACTTTTACATTCGCTGCTTAACGTCCTCTTCATTTGTTATCATTTTCTAACCTCTGTTGATAAGTTTGATAACAATCTTGATAAACAAATCTTATGATAGTATTGTTGTTTATCAAGGATGCGATCTTAAATTCCTTTATCTTCAGGGGACAACTGAGTAGATTTTTCAAGCAATTTCTCAATGGACAAGGGAATGAGGTTTTAACCAGGTTCAAAATGGAGCATCATTCAAGGCTACAGGAACTCCCATTTTGGTTCTTGTGTGTTCAAAATGGCATTTTCTGGGTTTTCTTCACAGAAATGTCGTGTTTTCAGTTTTAATGAGGGAAATTGGCACAATTGCAGGTTCGGGAGAACAATTCACAGTTTTAAACCTCAGAGAATGATCTCAGTGATAAGATGTAATCACTAATCCAGTGGAAAACAAGGAAAACAGACTTTCTTTTGAAGTTCGAAGCGCTATAGAATAAACATTTTGTTCTCGGAGAAGCGCTTTTAACGGGTATCGGGCGGTAGCGGGAGGATGCTTGAACACGGGTACGGCGGATTTACGGAGCGAAATTGAATGGAAGTGGATTTCGGTGGAAAATTTGGGGTCGTAGCCGAAAGCACGATCGTTCCAAATGGTGAAAATGACATAAAAACACGAAATTTTGTTTTATTTCCAAATTCAAAAGAGGGGTTTTAGTTTTTCGAGGAGTGACGTCACTTTAGTGCGGGCTGACGTGGGGCACGGGGGCCGGGCGGTAAGCGGTTAGTCCCCGCACCGCTCATGGACAAAGGTGGTATTAGATGAGCGGGCAGCGATTCCATTAAAGTATCGACACGTGGATGGGTGAACAGTTCCAATACCACCAATCCCCCGCTCGTTAAAATGCTGACAAGGGATGGGTAGCGGGATTGATAGGGAGCGTTGATCTGTGGAAGAGTGATCGGACGGTTGCGATGACGGGGAATAAGCGGAGGATTAAGGTGTGGGCCCATCGGGTTTTTAAAGCAATTAAAGTTTAATTTAATCACTCCGGGAGGCTTTCGATTGGTGAGTGGAAGGTTATTAATCAGTTCAGATAACTAATTAATCCCATCATATAACGGAAAACGGAGTCGTGGCGGGGTTTTGTTGGGCGCGGGTATTAAAGTTAAAGTGTCGGGTGGGATGCCAGGTGGATGAGCCACGTTGGCATGGGATTTTTCCAAAGTTTGGTTTAAAAAGTAGAACTTCGGGTTTGATCCTTTTTGTATTAAACATATACAATTACATGTTTAAACGTTATTTCGATATTTCTATTTATATGGTAGTAAATAAACATTATTTAATTACCATAGGGGCGGGACTATGCTATAAGGATATATTTAACCAAAGGGTTTGTATAGCGGGTTTTTAATAAATATTTGGGGAGTAATTACTTTGGTTAAAACATAATAAAAGGGTTTTTGGGATATTAATTTAAAAGGAATTATATATTTAGGATAAGGCATTTTTACTAGGGATTTAGTAAATAGAGTTAAATGTAAATATGACAAAAGGACAAGGGAACTCAAAATACTTTGCACATCTAAGAAAGTGACAATTTGTGAAGTAAATTACAATATATCATCTTCAACACTTAAACTTAGAATAGTAAGTTATTTTGAGAGATTTTATGGAAGTTTTGCATGATTTTCCTAAGAAAAATGGGATTTTACTTAGGAAAAGGTTAAAGGTGAATGATTATAATGATGAATTATCTTAAGTACTTAGGTCTTTTGATCATTGGGCCGAGGGTCCGGTCCCTCCAAAAGTCAAGGAAATGCCTTGAGCCCCTTTGATCTCCAAGTACCTTAGTACTTTGGGGGAGATTAGTAAAACTTTAAGGGGAAAGTGATGAGGAAGTTAATGATTTTGACTTTGCTTGCTGTGATTTTCCAGTGTATTTCCTGCTTCAGTATTTGTGATGAAAGTAAAGGATCAAAAACATGTAGCAGCATCATTCATCAGATAAAACTTTGTAACACCATCTACCTACCCTATCTACTACTACCATTTTCTCTTCTTTATTAGGGTGCATTTAGATTTGCAAACCCTTATCAATCTTCTTTTATTTTACATGGTAAATCTATCTATTTCTACCCTTATTACATCCAAGGGCTCAGATTAAGAGGACGGGCACTTTTGTGCTCTACCCTATCTGTATACGCAGTATTAAGCTGTTTGGTCAGATTTTATTCTCTATCTCTAAAACATAAAATTGAAAGATGAACTAGCCAAGCTTAAACTGTTTGACTGTTCATAAATTGTGGCATAAGACACAATTTGCACACAATTTGTTTATTTTATAAGAGCAAAAAGTGGTGGAATTTAGACTTGCTCACTTTCCTTGGCCTTTCTTTTGGCGGGGTTCATTTTCTTTTACTTTTTTGGCCATTTTTTATTCTTTTCACCCTTTGATTTTTCTTTTAGGCTATACCCTCTTTACATTTTTTTATTTTTTTGATTTTGGTTTTTCAAGAATATCGAACACCTTTTGTCCAAGAAAAAGGTTTGAACACGAACCTTGAACCTCTTCATATACAGGCCATGATTGCGCAATATAGGCAAGGCAGTTAGTGGTGTGTTTTGAACCCGAGACTTGTTCAAAACCAAGCTAGATTATGAGTAACTTCATGAGAGAGTACTGAGTACTTGTGAGGAGTATTGTACTTGTTTGGTTACTTGATTTCTCCATTATAATATACACAATAGCTGCGGGGTTTTCAGCTATAGGCTTTCCCCATACATACTGAGTTAATGTGTTATTGAATTGATGTGAGATTGCTTCTGTTATTTCCGCATGTGACAACTAATTGTAGAAGAAGGTTATGTGTTATGTATGCAATTCGAAATTGATATATGACCAGGTTAATCTTCAGTGAATAAGTGATTTATTCAGCTAATTTCTACATGCCCTAGTAGTTTTCCCTCCTCTTGTGACAGCGTTGTTGACTTGGTCAACTATAGCTAGATCATTTCTTTGCCCCTCTTTCACACCAAAGAGGCTTTATTTTTTCCTCCTACTTCAATCCCTTTTCACACTGGGATATTTTTTATTGCCTTTCCTACTTCTTATTTCAAAATTGGGGCAGTTATAATGTTCCAAGTGGTAGTGGCTAATTGGGAACATTACATATTCGGAAAAGTGTCCAAAGAATCTTCATTTGTTGAAAGATATTTTTCTTAATAGTTAAAGGTAGATATGTGTGTATATCTTGGGAATCGGTCTAGCAGGTAGATATAGAGGAGTAGAGTTGGAAGATCCTTACAGAACTCAGGAAGAGAATCCTTATAATCCTTCTATAAATTTCCATGGTTTGGAGAAAAAGAAAATGTTTTTATTTATGTCTGTGTGGTTTCACATGTGGACATGTAGTCTCATTCTATATGGGTCATGTGTGTTTCGGTTCTTTGTATAGTAAAATTGTAATAGAAATGCATTATTCCAGCTTTGGCATAATGACTACGCAGTGGTAGCAGAGAAATATTTGGCCCTCATAAATATGCTAGCTCTTGCTAGATTCAAAGTAAATACTCGAAGTTCACAAAGAAGGAAAGCAAGAAAGGTTTGGAGTGATCCTACCTCCCTATCAGTGGAACGGAGAAATCATTCAAACTCATGATCGAGTTGTGACAAACATCAAGTTGTGTTTAAAGTTGGGCTTCAAGATATAGCGATGTCATTCCTTATTCGAGGGTATGACGGGAAATTTTAGGTCAAAAATGTGTTGAAAATGCAACAAGATGATGGAGCTTAGTGAAATGAAGTCGCCTTCACTAAGTGGGCCCGCAGGCTATTTTTGGCGCAAAGTCTATTTTTAGACTATGTCTATTTTTAGACATATGGAGCATGGTCTAGGAGTTGCGGTATGCTATTCTTGGATGATTGGTCGAGTTGGTAAAAATAGATGGACCTCTATTTTTAGACATACAGGTCGAAGTCTATTTTTAGACTGCCTGTCTAAAAATAGGTCAGTCAAATATTATTAGTCCTTAATAATATTTGGACTATAAGCTTCAGTTTATCCTCTTGCAGCACTTCAGTTGGAGCTACGGATGTGGCCCATGCACCTGACAGAAGGAATTACACTATTCCTAGGGGTTTGGTGAGCTCATGCATGGTTGACTTCAGTTAGAACTCAAGTGGCGGAGTTTGGTGGAGTTGATGAGACAGTTGGTGGAGTTGTGTTCAGTTTAACTTAGTTGAACTAGTTGTATTTAGTTTAACTAGCTAATACACTAGTGATGAGTTGAGTGAATTAAATATTATTTAATTCACTAATTATTAACTCATTATTCAACTCAAGAACACATCAGTTTACTACAGTGCATGGACAGTTCAGTGAAGACCAGTGGAAGAGTTAGATGAAAGGGTGAGTTTGCTATTAGTTGCGACAGCAGTTGTGCATGAGATTTGCACAAGCATTGGAGGATATTTCCCATGAGGATTGCGCAGTTGAAGCCAAGGAGATTTGAACTTGGATCTCTCATTGAACCAACTTGGATTGCGCAGTAGAGGCAGGCAATTAGTGGATGAGTTTTGAACCTGTGACTTGTTCAAAACTGAGCTAGTTTGTGTGTAAATTTTGGAGACAGTACTGAGTACTTGTGAGGAGTATTGTACTGAGATTGTTACATGTTCTCTTTTATTATAATATACAAAATAGCAGGGGGTTTTCAGTTATAATCTTTCCCCATTACATATTGTGTTTATGTGCGCATGCGACTGTTTCTATTTCCGCAAGTTGATGATTAATTGTAGAAGAGGTTATGTGTTATGCATGAATTCGAATTAGTGTGTGACCAGGGTAATCTCAGTGGATAAATCTTCATTATTCAACAAATTTCTACATGGTATCGGAGCGAATTGATCATCGGGATCTATTACAGTGATTACAATTTTATTTCGGTAGACAGAGTCTGTAACGAGCCAGGTAGCCTCTGGATCCATCCTTTCTCTGAAAGGTGATATATCTAGTAAATTCCCTTACAGTCAATCTCTGTGCTAGAAATAATTTGTTCTCACAGATCCAGAAGCAGTTGAGCTTTTGATTTTGGAATTCGAATTTTGCAGAAGATTGTTTTCTTGGTGTCGAAGTTGAAAATGGCTTTCAACGGTTTGCGACTCGAATATGCTCTTGAAGGCAGTTTGAATTATGTTGCATGGAAAGATCAGATGGAGGCGGTATTAGAAGATAATGGGTTGAAGGAGTTCGTAGATACGGATGTCCAAAAGCCTACTGATCCTGCTGAAGTTGAGGCTTGGCAAAAGAAGATGGCGAAATGTCGAAGGATTCTGTTGGAGGGCGTGAAGGATCACATTGTATCCAGCCTGCATGGAAAATCTTCTCCATATTTGATGTGGAAAGCGTTGACAGATCTATTCCAGAGCAAGAGCGACAAAAGGAAGCTGGCGCTCAAGGATAAACTCAGAAACATTAAGATGGAGAAAGGCGACAGTATCACCAAATACCTCACGAAGTTCACTCAATGCAGAGATGAGCTGGGAAGTGTGGGGGTGACTGTCGATGAAGAGGACTTGGTGGACCTGGTTCTCCTTGGTCTTCCAAAGGCTTGTCATTCCTATCAGGACTCTGTCAATGGTCGGGAGAAGTGGCCGGGATGGGAGCGACTTTGGGCGGATCTCATGCAAGAGGAGATAAGGAGGACTACCAGGGACGGATCTTCATCAAAGGTATCTGATGAAGAAAATTGCGCTTTGGCTGCCAAAGAAAAGAATGGGAAGAGAAAGAAGGCTTCTCAGTCTAGTGCGAAAGGCAAGAAGCAAGACATGTCCAAGGTGAAGTGTTTTCACTGTCACCAGCACGGACACTATGCCACAAATTGTCCGCAGAAGAAGAAAAATAAGAAGGATGTTGGATCTGCAGCGGGAGAGGCATTGGCTTCTCAATTCGAACTGGATTTTTCACTGATCGCATGCTTGGTTTCAAGTGTGATGGGATCAGTATGGTTCTTGGACAGTGGTGCGTCATTTCACATGACCGGAGATCGGGATTTGTTTTCAGATCTGGAGGAGAAAGATCTTGGAGTGCACATCGAGATGGGCGATGATGGTAGATACAGTGCGACCGGTATCGGTACCATTTCCTTTGAGAGGGAGTCTGGTAAACCCTTCATATTGAAGGAAGTATTGCATGTTCCGGGATTGATGAAGAATCTGATCTCTGTGGTGATGTTGGAAGACAAGGGGTATGATGTGGTCTTCAGCGAAGGAAAGGCTTTCCTACGCAGTAAGACAACTGGAGAGACCCGGAAGATAGGGGTTCGAGTCAAGAACCTTTATCAGTTGCAAGTAGATGGCTGCGCAGCAATGGCATGCAAGGCGGGAGAAGTGGTGAGCCGGGATGATGATGGCGAGCTGTGGCACAGGAGATTGGGCCACCTTCACCATGGAGCTTTGAAGATACTGCAGCAGATTTCTACTGGGCTTCCTAAGGGCACTCTTGCGCGGTCATATCAGTGCAAGGGGTGTACTTTAGGGAAGTATGTGAAAGCCACCTTTCACGAGAAGGATAGTCGCGCCACGATGATCCTTGAGAGAGTTCACACAGACGTGTGTGGTCCTTTCTCTGTAGCTTCGACAGCAAAGCACAAGTACTATGTGATCTTTGTTGATGATTTCTCTCGGAAGTGTTGGATCTTCTTCATGCAGAAGAAGAGCGAGACATATTCAAAGTTCTGTGAATTCAAGGCGCTGGTTGAGAAGGAATCGGGGAAGCATGTGAAGGCTCTTAGGAGCGACAATGGTGGTGAATTCATCTCTACTGAATTCAAAGACTTTTGCAGCGTAGAAGGGATTCGGAGAGAGCTCATCGCACCCCATAACCCACAGCAGAACGGGGTGGCTGAGCGGAAGAACAGAACGATCGTGGGTGCTGCACGGGCGATGTTGCATGATCGGGGCCTACCCCTTCACTTGTGGGCTGAGGCATGCAATACAGCAGTGTATGTGCAGAACCGTTGTCCTCACAAGGTTCTTGGCATGAGTACACCGGAGGAGGCGTTTTCTGGCAAGAGGCCTGATATTTCTCATCTAAGAATTTTTGGCTCACCTGTCTACATGCATGTGACGAAGGACGCCAGAAAGAAGCTGGATCCGACCGCAGAGGTTGGAATATTTGTGGGGTACACTGATACACCTCACAACTATCGGGTGTATTTTCCAGACAGTCGCAAGATTGTTGTGCAATGGGATATCAAGTTTCAGGAGGAGAAAGCCATGCAATGTTCGCTTGAGAGGGAGCCACACTTGCATGCAGAAGAGGAGCTATTAGTTCCTAAGGAGGAGCTTCCGGATGTGGATCAGCCACAAGAGGAAGTTCATGGAGTGGAAGAAACCACTCATGCAGCGCCAACCATCAAAGGGCGCAAGCGCACTACAGAAGCTGAGCGACTGGCTCAAGATGCAGAGAAGGTTGTAGGACCACCTACAGCACAGCGCAGACAGAGACAGTCACCGGATCGGTACACTGGATACATGGCTCTTATGAGTCAATGTGTCATGACGGAGCCATCCTCCTTTGAGGAAGTTTTGGAGGAACCCGCATGGGTAGATGCCATGATCGAAGAATATGATTCGATCGTCAGAAACAGTGCATGGGAGATTGTCCCAAGACCGGAAGGGAAATCAGTGGTGGGTTCGCGATGGATCTACAAAGTGAAGCAGGGCTGACGGGAGTGTGGAGAAGTACAAGGCGAGATTTGTCGCCCGTGGCTTCTCACAGATCAAGGGGATCGATTATGAGGAGACTTTTGCACCTGTCGCAAGGTACTCTTCCATACGGACGATCCTATCTTTCTCAGCGCAGATGGGATGGCACATCCATCAGATGGATGTGAAGACTGCGTTCCTCAACGAAGTCATTGAGGAGGAGGTGTACATAGAGCAGCCTGAAGGTTTTGAGATCTTCAGCAGTGAGTCGCATGTTTTCCGACTCAAGAGAGCACTGTACGGGCTGAAGCAAGCACCTCGTGCTTGGTACACACGGATAGACAGTTACTTCACCAGGCTTGGATTCTCCAAGAGTGAGGCGGATCCTAACCTGTACCAGATTGTGGTGGAGGGGAAGCTGCTGATCATTGTATTATATGTAGATGATCTGATTTTGACGGGTGATGAGCTGTGGATGCTTTCATGCAAGGAGGATCTTGCTAGAGAGTTTGAGATGAAGGACTTGGGCCTCCTTCATTTTTTCCTGGGATTGGAGATTTGGCAGCGCAGTGGTGGACTGTTTGTTTCTCAAGGTAAGTATGCCCGGGAGATACTAGAGAAGTTCAACATGCATGGCTGCAAGCCTATTGACGCTTCTCTTCCTGGTGGTTGGAGGAAGGAGGATGCTACTTCAGCAGAGGTAGTGGATGCCACTTTCTATCGACAGTTGGTGGGGTCGCTTATGTATCTGGTCAATACATGACCCGATATATGCTATGCTGTTAACCAACTTTCGCAAGCTATGTTTAAGCCTACCAAGCTCTTCTGGAAGGCAGGCAAACATGTATTGCGTTATCTTAGTGGCACATCGGGATATGGTCTATGGTACAGACAGGAGGTTGGAGCGAAGCTTAGCGACTTCACTGATGCAGATTGGGCAGGGAGCCCAACGGACCGGAAGAGCACATCTGGAGGTATTTTCAGCATCGGGTCGACAGCAGTTTCCTGGTACAGCAGGAAGAAGAGATCTGTGGAACTCAGTTCAGCAGAGGCCGAGTACATGGCAGAAAACTTGGCTGCATGCGAGGCTATTTGGATGAGGAAGATCCTCGTCGGATTGTTTGGGTCGCACTTGGAGCCTACTGTGATTTATTGTGATAACCAGAGCTGCATCAAGCTCTTGGCTAACCCAGTATTTCATGATAGATACGAACACATTGACATCAGGTACCATCATATCAGATACTGTGTTCAGCGGAGGATCATGATGCTTTCATATATTCCCACGGAGGATCAGGATGCTGACATCTTGACGAAGGTGCTCACCAGGAGAAAATTCGAATTCCACAGAGGCAGGATAGGGGTTGCAGATAATCCATATCTTGTTGAGAGGGAGTGTTGAAAATGCAACAAGATGATGGAGCTTAGTGAAATGAAGTCGCCTTCACTAAGTGGGCCCGCGGGCTATTTTTGGCGCAAAGTCTATTTTTAGACATATGGAGCATGGTCTAGGAGTTGCAGTATGCTATTCTTGGATGATTGGTCGAGTTGGTAAAAATAGATGGACCTCTATTTTTAGACATACAGGTCAAAGTCTATTTTTAGAGCACTGATCTAAAAATAGGTCAGTCAAATATTATTAGCCCTTAATAATATTTGGACTATAAACTTCAGTTTATTCTCTTACAACACTTCAGTTGGAGCTACGGATGTGGCTCATGCATCTGACAGAAGGAATTACGCTATTCCTATGGGTTTGGTGAGCTCATGCATGGTTGACTTCGGTTAGAACTCAAGTGGCGGAGTTTGGTGGAGTTGATGAGACAATTGGTGGAGTTGTGTTCGGTTTAACTTAGTTGAACTAGTTGTGTTTAGTTTAACTAGCTAATACACTAGTGATTAGTTAAGTGAATTAAATATTATTTAATTCACTAATTATTAACTCATTATTGAACTCAAGAACACATCAGTTTACTACAGTGCATGGACAGTTTAGGGAAGACCAGTGGAAGAGTTAGATGAAAGGGTGAGTTTGCTATTAGTTGCGACATGAGTTGTGCATGAGATTTGCACAAGCATTGGAGGAGATTTCCCATGAGGATTGCGCAGTTGAAGCCAAGGAGATTCGAACTTGGATCTCTCATTGAACCAACTTGGATTGCGCAGTAGAGGCAGGCAATTAGTGGATGAGTTTTGAACCTGTGACTTGTTCAAAACTGAGCTAGTTTGTGTGTAACTTTTGGAGACAGTACTGAGTACTTTTGAGGAGTATTGTACTAATATTGTTACATGTTCTCTTCTATTATAATATACAAAATATCTGGGGGTTTTCAGCTATAAGCTTTCCCCATTACATATTGTGTTTATGTGCGCATGCGACTGTTTCTATTTCCGCAAGTTAATGATTAATTGTAGAAGAGGTTATGTGTTATGCATGAATTCGAATTAGTGTGTGACCAAGATAATCTCAGTGGATAAATCTTCATTATTCAGCAAATTTCTACAAAATGGGTCTCAAAACAAAAAATGTACTAAGAAGTAAATGTTTCTCGAGAAACCGTGTTAAGAATTGTTCAAATGTTTGACGTTTCGGGTGAACCATTCACCCAGTTAGGGACGTGAAGCAAGAAACATTGATGAAGAGAAAGAGACCAGTCCTTTAAAATGCAATGGTGTCGAGAGAGTCGTTGGAGGAGAGATGTTAGAATATATTTTATTATTATTATATTACTAAAAGGGAAATTAATTTAACTATATAATATTAAATAAATAATATAATTATTAATTGATATACTGAAACTATTAAAATTAAAATATTAATATTCTGTTTTAATTTTAAAATACTAATATTCCCAAAACAGAGTAAAAAATAAGACAAAAATATATTGTTAAAATAACTATAACTACTAAATTATTAATAGTTAAAATTTTATTAATATTGTTTTTTTTTTCAAGTGGTCTGAGTTCATCAGAGATTACATCAAGTTTGACCTGTGGCTTGAGAAACTGCAACCCAGGGGCATCTAAATCGTCATAATCACCTGGGGATTGCACCCGGCCTGGGCCACACAAGCACTAAACCAACACTAAGCTAACAGGGTTTAACTTATATCCTCCCCCTAGCACTAGCGCAACATCCTCTGTGAGGTTTGATCCTGGGTCGCCCTTCTAACGAGTCTCATACTCGGTTGTGCTAGTAAGACTTGACAAAATTTTATTAATATTAATATAACTAATTAATAATATTATTATTATGGTTAGAATAAGTTCAAATTTATATATATATAATAATTAATAATTAGTTAGTATAATATGACTATTAAATTATTAATAATTAATAAACTATTAATATTATAATGACTAATATTAATAGTTTATTAATTATTAATAATTTAACAGTCATATTATACTAAAAAATATATTAGTTATTTTAATATTAATAAACTTTTAACTATTAAATTTTTAATAGCTATAATTATTTTAATAATATATTTTTTATTATTTTTTATTTATTTTGGGAATAGTAATATTTTTTTTTTTTTTTTAACTGTAACGGATATGATTTTATTATATTAGAAATATTATGGGTCTTTGCCGAGGTAGCCCCTTTTACAAAGCAGAGATCTATCTACTGCATCTAAAAGTCAATAAGTACTTTCAAGGCATTTGGACAGTGCTTATATTGTTTACAATGATCTGCCCTTTCATGAGCGAGCTTCCTTTGTTTGCCATCTCATCTGCTTCGTTGTTTGACGTTCTCAAAATGTGATGAAGTTTACACTTGTCAAAGTCTCGAAGGACTCTCTTCAATCTGTCCAAAGTTTTGTTGAGGCTGGCATTGCTGAACGGAGTCTCCGTATTTATATTTTTTATTATCAGTTCTGAGTCACCGAAGACTTGGAGCACTTTGATTCCCTTTTCTCTTGCGATAAGACAAGCTTTTAGGAGCCCAAGGATCTCTGCGTGATTGTTGGATTTCTTGCCAAGTCCCCAACAGAACCAATCTTTGGAAGACCCACCGGGAGAGTAAATAACTCCACCCGCACCAGCAGCACCGGGGTTCCCCTTGGACGCCCCGTCAAAAAAGATAGTGGAAATGTTTTGGGACCTCCACCAATTTTGAAAAAAATCATCCTCATCTCTTATGTGCCATTCAGGATTGTCACCTTGTGGGGGTTGAAGGTACTTATGTGGATGGGTCGCAAGCATACCAAGCCAGCGCTTTTCTTCGGGCAGTAGCAAATGATCTTCTTTAAAATACTGAAATTGGGCCGCTTCCAGGAGGAAGGACTTAGCTTTTGCAGCAACCTGCAGAGGGGTATATAGCAGCTCTTTAAAAATCCTCTGATTGCGGGCCAACCAGATCTGCCAGCATACATATTTGGGGAGCGCTATCCAGATTCTACGCCAGAAAGATTTGGAAGGGATTCGATGGGGATAGTATTGACTCCAAGAAGCAAAGAGGTCTGCTACTGAGTTCTGCAAGGGGGCTGGAATCTGCAAGTCTTGAAGAGTGAGAACCCAAACCTCTTCAGCAAATCTGCACTCCATGAAAAGATGCTGGGCTGTTTCGAAGTTGTTACAGCATAACACACATCTGTGAGGCCCAGCTATTTTCCTTTTTTCCAGATTATCTCCCGTAAGCTACTTGTTATGGACTAAGGTCCAGAAGAAGAAGTTTACTTTTGGAAGGGAAAGCGGATCCCACACATTCTTCCAAAACTCCTTAGTTTGACTACTATTTCTAATGACCTGTAAAGCATTATACCCAGCTGCGGTGGTATAAACTCCAGACTGTCCCCAGCCCCAGCTATCTTTTTTGGATCTGCAAACAGGTGCAGCATCATCCAACAGTTCGACTAGCAGTGCTTGTTGATGAGAAAACCGTGCTGGCACTCTATGGAAATCCCATCCATTCCAGTCTCCACGCTGGTCCCAGTTCGAGATGTCATACAGTCTGTTTACACCTGCGCGCTCCAGCCAATTCCTGAGGTCTGCAATGTCATCCATCTGAGCAAGTGGATCACTTCCCATTATACTGTCAAGCCATAAATGCGTACGCTTGCCGTTCCCTGGAATCTTGTAGATTAATTTTTTGAAAAAGTTGCTGCTTTTACAACATAATTTCCTGACCAGCGTGCTATTGGGTGCACTTGTTGTCTGTAGGTTGGAGAGCGCGTTATTGGGACCATACTTTGAGCGCAGGGTAACACTGATTGGATGAGAGGGCTCGTTGAACAGCTTCCACAAAATCTTTCCTCCCAAAGCAAGATTGACAAGCGTGGGATCTCTAATTTGCAGGCCGCCTTCAGACAATGGCTTTTTGACCACATCCCAGTTAACCAGATGCATTTTTCTCTCGTTGCCTTTCCCTCCTTGCCAAAGAAAATCTCTAAGCAACTTGGAGATCTGCTCCATCACATTTCTTGGCGCAAGGAGGAAAGCCGCCTGGAAGATTGGGAGTGCAGACAGCACAGTTTTAATTAAGATTACTTTACCTCCCTTAGTTAGCCAGTTGCCTCCCCACGCAGCAATTTTGGATTTAATTTTTGAGATTATGTCACTCCATAACGATCTCTTGTTAACTCCAGAAGTTATGGGAAGACCAAGATATTTAAACCTGTCCCAGTTTGCCTGACCTTTAAACCCAAGAAGAGAAAAGATTGCAGTGAGTTCATTCTGGTCTATGTTCCAGCTATATATTTCGCTCTTACTCTCGTTAACCAAGGCACCTGAAACTCTGCAGTACTTTCTGAGGACTGAGTCGAAAGCTCTGGCTATTTTGATGGAGGCTCCTCCGAGTAGAAGAGAATCGTCGGCAAAGAGAGCATGGTTCAATGGTTCAGCTCCATTAGAAGGTTTGAGGCCCGAAATATGACCTGCTATTCTTTCAGCAGTAAGCTTACGACTGAGGGAATCTGCCATTATGATATACAGGAAGGGGGAGAGTGGGCAACCCTGCCTGATACCTCTCTGAGCTTGGAAGAAGTTAGCGGGTCTGCCATTAACTAACGGAGCAATCCAAGGACTATCAATGCAGGCTTTTATTAAATGGACAAAATGTATCGAAAAACCAAAGGAGAGCAGGACCTTAGATAGGAAATTATGATTAACTCTATCAAAGGCGTTTTCCATATCTAGTTTAATCAACATACCTTTCTCCTTTCGTTGCTTACTTGAGTGTATTGTCTCCTGAACTTGGATCACAATGTCCAGAATATGCCTACCCTCCACAAAGCCACCTTGATAGCTGGAGATCAGTTTTTTTAACAATGGCTTGATCCGACTTGCCAGAAGTTTTGCCAGGATTTTATAAGAAGCATTGCACAGCGAGATGGGTCTAAATCTAGCAAAGGAGTCAAGATTGGTGTCCTTAGGAATTAAAGCCAGGTAAGTGGACTTGGTTCCTCCACCAATCTTGGCTTTCTGCATGAATCCTCTTGTCATTTTAAGCAGATCTTCCTTGATAATGTGCCAGCAGGATTTGAAGAAGTGAATTGTGAACCCATCCGGCCCAGGGGCCTTATCTGATTCCATGGACCAAATAACTTTTATGATTTCCTCCTCAGTAATGGGTCTGCAGAGGTTTAAGTTGTCTTTAGGACTGATAAGGGAGGGAACACTAGAGAGAAAATCATCTGCCTCCTCATCATTGCTTTGAGTTTCTTCTCTGTACAAGTTCCTGTAATGGTTTTCAGCAGCAGCTTTAACTTGATTGAATCCTTTACATACTTGACCCTCAGCTGTTTTGATTTCTGCTATGTAGTTCTTTGATAGTCTAGCTCTATATTGCCGGTGGAAGAAGGGAGTGTTCCGGTCCCCGGCCTTCAACCAAAGGCTTCTGGATTTAAGCCTCCAGTATTCTTCTTCCTTACGAAAAGATTGGTACGTTGCTCTTTGTGCTTTTACTTCCTCCTCGAGCAACTCTGATGTGATATCTCTGATTTCCATATCTGTTTGCAGGTCCGACAAAGACTGCAAGCCTCCATTCTCTGATTGATGGGGTTGATATCTGGTGTTTTTATCCAGTCCTTCAGAGCTTGCTTTGTAGCTTTCAGTTTTTGCTCCCATACGTAGCTGGAGGATCCCGAGATTGGTTTGGCCCATACTGCCTTGACAGTCTCCATGAATCCATCTCTCTCGATCCAGAGTGGGTTGAATCGAAAAGGAAGCGGACCCAAGTCTTCTTCATCTTTCAAATGGAGTTGGATGGGTTTATGGTATGAGGAGAGCTTGGGCAAAATTTTGGTGGATATTTTCTTGTTCATCATAATGGAACTTTGTACCAAGAAACGGTCTAATCGAGCAGAAATGTGCTCCGAACCAACCCGATTATTTGACCATGTGTAAATGCCACGTATGGGCCTGAAATCAAGAAGGTCCCAGAGCTGGGTGATCTCCTCAACCTTGGCCAACATGGGGTCTCTGGAGCTGTTTCCCCCCCTCTTTTATTTTTCTTTCAAAACAATGTTCAAATCCCCGGCAAGAATGATGTTGCTGGGATTGGTCTGCTCAAGAAAGGCCACAAGTGTATCCCAGCATTCTCGTTTTTTAGAATAAGTCACTAGAACATAGAGATTGAAGAGAGAGATGGACAACTTACTTGCCTTATGCTTCAGCTCCGTGTATATCCAGTGCTGGGTTTCATGGGACCTTAGCAGTTGAAAGAGGTCGTCCATCCAAAGTGTTGCCAGCCCTCCAGAGGTTCCCCTTGAGCTGACTGCTTTTCCTGCTTTTTTGTTCCACTTTGTTCTGCCTAACTCTAGAAGGGCCTGCCCTTCTATTTTGGTCTCTTGGAGCATAAGAATGTTTGTGGGGTCTGCTTTCAGTAGGTCCCTGACTGCTTCTATTTTAGAGGGGTTCCCCAGACCTCTGTAGTTCCAAGAGACGAGATTCATTATTTACAAAGAGGGGGGTTGGGGCCTCCCTTGGAAGGCCTTGGTCTGATATTTCGCCCAATAGACATTTCTATTGTGGATTGACTTCCTTGAATCTTGAGTCTTTCTGCCTCTTCTTCCCTCTTCTCTTTGCGAGATTTCCTTCATGCTTTTTTGGAAGGGCGCTCGTAGAATTCATCCTCGGAAGAACTAGAACTAACCACAGGTTTTTTCCTTGTTATTTCTGCGTAGGAAGGATTAGTGGTAGAGCCTTGATTTTCCTCCAACTGAGTTGTTTCCTCTCTCTCTTTATTTGGAGAAGAAGGGGCCGGCTGTTCCTCATTCTCCTGATTTAGGTTGACTTGTATGTCCTACTCTCTTTCGGGTGCATTTGGTGGTGCTTCCGCTTCTTGGTTTCTTTTGGAGCTTGGTTGACCTCCTGTCATATTTCCTTTACCTGCGCCTTTTTTTGAGCTAGTGTTTTTCTGGACTAGGGTCCATTGTTCCCCATTTTGTTTATCTGCCTGTTCCTCAGCCTTCTTCTTACAATTCTTTGCAAAGTGACCGTGCCCGTGACAATGCCTACATTTAAATGGCAGTTGTTCATAGTCCAGCTCTTGGACATGCATCCACCCAGCAACAATGAGCTTGATAGCTTCCGGTAATCCTTCTTCGAGATCTACTTCTACGCAGATGCGGGCGCATGAGTACTGATCCTTTCTTGCCGCCTGATCTATGTATTTTCCCAATGCATTTCCTATTGTCTGGAGAGATTTTGGATTCCAACAGTGGAGAGGCAAGTGAGGGAGTCTAACCCAAACCGGGACAGCCGAGGGAACATCCTGGGAGGGGTCGAAGTCAGGGGACCATTTGTTTAGGTAAAGGCCCTGAGGGCCCATGAAATATGGTCCGATCTGAAGATTAATCCTTTGTATTCCGGGTTTTCAAAGACAAACACAAAGAAACCCTTACCTACGAAGTAGCTATTGACTCCCTCCTTCATCAAAGGCTTCCAGTTCCTTTGAGTCCAGTCCTCAACAGATTTGGGAGAGGGCCAGAGGCCCGTGAACTGGCCTATGAGGCCCCGCTCCGCCAGATTCAGCGCCGATTTGCAGGTGTCTCCTTCAGGAAGAGCCACTGTGGGGATTGAGTCCATTTTTTCACAAATTTCTGCTGAGACAAAAATGGAGGGCGTTTGGGAGCATTAGCAATCATTGCCCTAAATGCAGAAACCTCCGGAGGCGGAGGGGGATCAGGAGTCCTGCGGTCATCAATGGTTAGATCTGACCCAGAGCAGGCCGAGCAGGACGAAGCTGGGGCGCGCTGGAGCTGCCAGCAGCCCAGGCGCGGTCAGAGGGCGCAGTGGGAGGCAGAGCAGAGGACCAGAGCCAGCGCGCGTGAGTCACTAGTTCTCAATCTTTGGGAATAGTAATATTTTAATAAATAAAATAAAATATTAATATTTTAATATTAGTAGTTTCAATATATTAATTAATAATTATATTATTAATTTAATATTAAATATTTATATTAATTTATCTTTTAGTAATATAATAATAATAATAATTTTTCTCCCTACACCATTGCATTTAAAAGAAATGGTCTCTTTCTCTTTACCAATGTTTCTTGCTTCATGTCTTTGATGATGGGTGAAGTATTCACCCAAAGCTTTTGACGTTTCAATAATTCTTAACACAATTTCTCCATAAATGTTTACTTCTCATTATGAGTTACAACTGTGGAAATTTGCATTCAAAAAATGTACTAACAAAATTAACTTTAAGAGTACGAGTAAGGTTCAAGTTGGTGATGTCATCCCCAAGGGAAAATATTTTGGAGGGAAAAGAAGAAAACTGCTTTTTCTAATTGTATTTTGGGCTTATCTCTTTGTAGGCTCACTCAATTTCAAGAGAAAACACCCATTGGATGTGGAGTTAAATTCCATATCCAGCACGTACCCACTCAGCATACATCGAAGTAGATCCACATCTAAAAAAAAAGTGAAAATACATGAAAAAAATGTGTTCAACATACTTTTTTCTTGTATTTTCAAATATTTTATATGTTTTAAATGTGGATCTATTCAAAAGTATGTAGAGTGGGTACTGATTAGATGTGGAATTTAATTATGCATCCAACGAGTGCCTGCTCTTAAAATTTGAGTGAAGCTACAAGGGGATAAGCCAGAAATACAATAACATATGTAGTTTCTTTTCTTTTTTTGTAAAAATTCATAAGTCTTATTTTATTATTTTCCTTAGGAGGCCCATTTTAGACCTCAAAATTCCCCTAATGACATGAAGTACAATGATAAATTAAAATAGGGGAGATCAAGACAATCGAGAGCCACCAATCTTGATCAACAGTGGAGGATGAATGCAAACCCACTCCTTACTTATCCCATAAGGTTGCTCTCCCACCCCCTTGGAAAACCATTTATTACCATTAACAACTATTAGTCGTTTGATTGGTAGCGTGGAACCCCATGTCGAAATCAAGAGTGTGAACCATCGTCCTCCCCCCCCCCCCAGCTTCACTGACATCACCATGGGGTGTCCCCCACAATCGACACCAACCATTGATCGATATCATCAAATCATGGCCATCGAGACTGGGCTTGCGTGATAACAACATTGTCACCAAATTCGAGGGGCTTTGGGAGCTAAGGTTTGGGCCTTGTGGGAAATAAAAAATATTGAGGGCTAACCGAGAGAGGACTTAAACACCACCAAAACAGGAGAGAAAATTTTGCAACATGTATAGTGTTTCATTAGTTAAGCAAGGCTATTATTTTATCGTCATTTATCTTAATAAATTACAGACATGTTTATAGAAATTAGGTTGTATTGGAACTAATTTGGTAGGAATAGTCATCATTCTTCTTTGTGGGATGAAATTGTTATTTTTGCAAAGAGCCCCTTCTATATGGATAAGGAATTCCTCATCATCAAACATTTATATGTGAGCTAGATAATCTGAAGAAAAAAAACATCGATTAAATAGAGGTTATGATCATCAAATTTAGGGAGAAAAATTACCCTAATTTTGTACAATGATAACATTTAAGAGAAAGATGATATATACTATCAAAATATTTTGGAGATGATATTTATCACACATTCAACTAAAATTATAAATATAAAAAAAAAATAGAAAGTATATATATATATATTTCCAAGGGAAAAATCAAACTCTTTATAATATAAAAAGTTAACTGTGTACATGAATTTAAGCATTTCTTAGAAAGATTCTATGCTCTCCAAAGTATCAGCCGAGTAATCAGCCCATCATGTTAGTGTGATGAGCTTGTTTAGAAACTTCCCATATTTATAGGGAAAAATCGCTAACTTGTCGTCTTCCCAAAAGACGACTCTCCACAGCGCGTTCCGGGCCTCCTCTTATGAGGAAAAACAGCCCAAACAGGAACGGTTGTGTGGAGTGAGAAGAAACAAAAAAAAGTTTTGAAACTGAGTTTGCATAAGATATTTTTATGTACTGAGTATAATGTAATGTTTTCTGCATGGAAATTAAAACTAATTACATACAACTGTTGCTGAAAAATACTAAAATAGAAGCTAGATGAAGGATCTAGACAAAAGGAGGATGTTATGAAGCCACAGAGCCTCTCGGCCCTATTTCTTGAGTCCTCCAGCTACCCGGATCTTGCTGTAAACCCTCCTTAGAAAGAAAGTCTGCAGTGGCATTTCTTTCCCTGTAAATGTGACATAAATCAATATAAGTAAAGTGAGTATTCAGAAACCACAACTCCTGAAGGATAGGAATTAAAACATAATTTGAAAAATTATATTCCTTATTGAACCATTTGATAATGTTGAGTGAGTCCCAAAAAATATGGACTGAGTTAATATCGAAGTGTGCAAGCCAGAAAAGGAGGGGATGTAGAGCTTTAATCTTGGCATAATTATTTGATACCTAGCCAAGACCGATAGAGGCCTCCAACTTCTGGTCCTAATTTAGATGAATAACTAATACAGCCCCACAAACATTCTCTGGATCGGAGGCACCGTCAAAATACGCCAAGGGGATGTCTCCCCTAATCTGCTCAGGGGTAATGGTCCTCACCTTCATGATGGGAACTTGATCTAACAATAGATCATAGATGGACTCCCCTTCCTGAGCAACAACATGAAAGGGGATTTCTTCATCCCTGGAAATAGCTTGGTTTCTAGCTAGCCAGATCCCCTAGGAGATAAGCAAGGGGATTGATTTCTCTTTCTCTACTTGACAGCTATTCCACCACGTCTGCTAGGCCTCCTTGACCGAGAGGCCTCTCCATTGCTGAGTAACCCCAACCATGGAATGGATCGTATCCCATACCTTTAAGCTAAAAGAGTAGCTCAGAGCTAGATGAGCCACAAATTTAGATTGAAGTTTGCATAGGGTGCATCTTCCTGGTCCCTCCTTCCTTCATTTTTGCAGATTATCCCATGTGGGGATATTATTCTTCAGCAAGCATCAGAAGAAAAGATAGCTTTTAGCTGGGCATTTCATCTTCCAAAGTAGTTTATACCACCACTCGAGCTCTACCCATCCTTTCTTTCCCATGAGATATATGTAGCCATGTTTGGGCAAGTATTTACCAGACGGAGAAAAATCCCATCTAAGATAATCAGGCTCATCGCGCAAGCGGACATTTGTCCTATGAAGCTCATTTATGTAGTGGTTCCATGTCTCATACCATATCGGATCAAGCTGAAGGTCTGCCCTCGACTTCTAGCCTTGAGTCAAAATTGATGTTGCCTCCACTTTTTCAACTTGATTTAGGAACAGGAGACCTTTATCAACAAGGCGGACTCTAAATTCTTTCAGAAGGGAAAACCCCACGTTGCATCCGACCCATGGGTCCAGGCCAACTCTGATTTGTTGCCCATTTCCTACCTTCCACACCAACCCCTCTTCGATCAAATCCATGGCTCTGAGAGTGGCCCTCTAGACCACTCATCCTCCTGTTGGTTTCTTATCTGGGCTCCTCACCCATTCGATTATAGGTCTAGGGTCTATATACTCCCTTCTCATAACCGAGGACCATAAGGAATCCTTGGCCAGTAGAGACCATCCCATTTTGGCAGCAAGAGATGTGACGAAAGATGGCAGCTCCTTGATACCCCAAACTCCCCATTCTTTAGGTCTAGCAATTTTTTCCCATGCTACCCATGGCAACGCATGCTCCTCCTTCGAGCCTGCCCACAAGAATTTGTGGCAAATTTTACGAATTCGATCCATAATTCCTTTCTGCATCCATGATAACAATGCTCAAAACACCAGAATGGCCATTAGCACTGATTTTATTAGAACCAACCTACTTTCTCTAGATAGCCACTTGTAACACCAACACTTGATTCTTTTTTCAATTTTGGCCACCATCCACATCCATTCCATTATTCGGTATGAGTCAGGCTTGAGTTGAAACCCGAGATAACGGAAGCTTTCTGAAAGTTGCTTGATCTCGAAAGGGAGAACTTTGGCAACTCTCGAGGAGTCTTCCCTCGATAGGCCTTCGATCATGATGGATGATATATGGAAGTTTATACTCATTCCTGTAGCAATAAGGAAGAGGTCCAAGGAAGCTTTAAAATGGAGGATGTCCCTTCTGCTACCTTTGCTGAAGAAAAGAATGTCGTCTACGAACAGAAGGTGGGTGATTTTGAGATTTGTAGCCACCTCCACTCCTTGTATGTCCCCTTTCCTTTTTGCATCAAGAATCAACTGAATTAGACTTTCAGCTTCTAGAAGAAAGAGGAGAGGAGAGAGGGGGCATCCTTGGCGAAGGCCTCTTTCATTTTTAAAGAAAGGGGAGGCAGCACCATTTATTAATACAACAAAACTAATATCTGTTATGCACCCCATCACCCAATGGATGAAATCATAGTGGAAGCCCAGGTGGGTAAGAAAGAGCCTAATGTATATCCAGCTTATTTTTTCATAGGCCTTAAAAAGATCAATCTTGATAATTAGCCCTTTCCATTTGAATATTTTCATACTGTGCAAAACTTCTTAGGCCACTCCAATGGCTTTATGGATCTATCTCCCTTCCAGAAACCAAAATTTTTCCTTAGATATATGCTTTGATAAAATTGGTTTAAGTCTTTTGGCGATAACCTTAGCTATCATTTTGTATAAGCAATTGCACGGGGAGATAGGTCGAAAGTCATTGAGAGATGCTAGAGAGTCTAGCTTTGGAATGAGAGCAATGAAGGTCAAGTTCAGGGGCTCCAGGATAGCTCCTTTGACCCTAGAGTCTTCCACCACGTTGTCAGGTCATCCCCAATTGTTTCAAAGAAATGTTGGTAGAATTCCATAGTCCATCCATCCGGCCCTTGGCTCTTATCCTTTTGCATGGCCTTTAGGATTCCCTCCACTTCTTCTTTGGTGACTGGACTGTATAACATTTCGTGGCTCTCTTCATCGATATATCCTGGGAAGAGGTGAGCCACTTTGACAACTTCTGCGATAGTGATATCCCTTGGGGCCTTGAAAAGATTCCTGAAGTGGTTCTTTCCCATCAAAGCCAGATCCTCGAAAGAAGTCATAATGTTTTCATCCTCGGATCTCATTTCCCAAATTGTGTTTGAGATTTTCCGGGCCTTAGCATAGTTGTTAAAGAACTTTGTATTCTCATCTCCCGTAGACAACCAGATGGCCCTGCTTTTTTGTCTCCATTCTTCCTCCCTGATTAATAGGATTTTTCTTCTTTGAGCTTCTAATCCTTTTATGGCCTCCCTTTTCTCCACTATCTCGTATCCATCCTCTTTTGGCCTTTCCAACCTTTCCAGATCCTTCCCAAGCCACAATAATATGGCTTCCTCTTTTTTTTTCTTTTTTTTAGCCCAATCTAAGGTAGATTTCTTCATTTTTTTTAGGTTGTTCAAGAAGGATTCAGTGACATTGAGCTAGCCTTCATTTACATAAGGGGACCAGGTCTCTTTGAAGAGAGTGCTAAAGGAATCCTCCAAAATTCATCCAGGGTTGAACTTAAACGGAGAATCCAGATTTTGATTCGCCCCTTTAACTTTGAGGAGAATGGGGTGGTGATATGAATCCCCCCCCCCCTCCCCGGTCCATTGTTGAAATATAGGGGCACTTTCCATGAGGTCTTCTTTAATTAGAAAGCGGTCTAGTCTCTTAGCAACCCTATCATCCCCTGATCTCCTGTTCCGCCAAGATGGCCTCATTTTAATCGGGTTTATGTCCAATGTTTGCCTTCGCTGATCTTGGATGAGAAAAAATCAGACAAGGGGTCGGACCTAGCATTCGGACCCCAAGATTCAGACTGGCCGATAGAGAATTTTAGGTCCCCTCCGATAATAAGATAAGGGAAATTCATGAAATATTTTTTCTAGAGGGCATTCCAGAATGGCAATCGGTCCTTACATGGACCATAAATGTTGAGAAGTAGCAAATTTTGGCAGAGTTCAAGGGAATAGACTTCTAATGCCAGCATAAGATCAAGACCCCAGGTTTTGATGAATTTCATTTTTCCAGTCCTGAAGCCAATGGCTAGAACCTCGGATCTCCTGTTTGCATCTAAACAGTAGAGGGACCAACCTGGGCAAACCTTCTCCAAGGATTTTTGAATTTCTTCCCCTACTCCAAAAGTTTCTTGGAGCATGAAGATATTAAGGCTATGTTTATCAAGCATAGCCTTAAAGGCTAGTTTTTTGGGTTTACTAGCCAACCCTCGACAATTGAATGACAGAATGATCATTTGGAACCAGGCTTGGGGTTTGCATTGCTCTAAGAACCTCTGTCTGAATTTGTTGTTTACCATCTGCAATGTCCAACCTGGCTCTCAACTGGGCTTTTGAAAGGTTTGATTTTCTTCCCCTTTATTTAGACCCAAGGGGGGGATCACCCGAAATCCCCAGACCCCCAAAAACCTCCAATAAGTTTTCCTTTCTATCTTTGGGTCTGAGGTTGTAGGGACTGCGCTCGCTAACAGAGATAGTGGGGAGGGTTACCTTAGGCAAACCCAAGGGGGGGATAAGACTCACCTTAGGGATGGAAATTAATTACTTTGATAGGTGTGTTTAATTTAAATTGTGACTACTTTGATATGTGTTTATTTTAAATTAGGACTTTCAAAATTTTAATTTTATTATTAATAATAATTAAGTGCATGGTAGGTATTAGTATTCTAAAGAGGAGTCATAAATCAAAGGTTGAGATTTATCTAAGAATTTTTTGTCTTTTTTTCCCTTTTAATTAAACTGAATAATTAAAAATAAATAAATATCATATCAACACTAGTTATGGTATTTTGGGCATGTATATAGTACTAATAAGTTATAGTATTGTAACAAAACATATTTACAAGTTAAAAATATCTATACTTACATATATGATTACACGTTTTTTTAAATGTATAGATGTTTAATAAATGTATTAATTTCTTTAGAGTTAATAATAATTTAAAATAAATTTATATTTAAGTTACTTTTATGAATTTTATATTTTTATCATAAAATGTTTTGAACTTTATTTCTATTTTACAACCATTTAATTTATATACCTACAATTTATAAATTCTAATTTTAATATATTCAAAAACTTACCCTGCAAATTAAAATTAATTCACATAAAATATATGCAAACTAAAATCAATTAACGTAATATTTAATAAATTCTAAAAATTACCCAAAACTTCAAAATCAATTAAATAAAAATACAAATTTACAAATTATTGAATCCCTGCATACCCAAGATTCTTTGAAAGTTATGAAAGAATGTTCTGTCCAGGTGTTGTCCACCCATTAAGCAATACATGAGGTAAAAAATAAAAATAAGACATGCTTTTCATGATTCCAAAAAAGTGATAGTTGTACGTTAAGAAGATGAAAGGTTATTTGGTTTGGAAATTAATATTAAGAGGATGAAAGGTTATTTGGTTCGGAATTAACAGCACCAACTTGTAAAATTATATATAAATAGGCCAAAGGTTTTAAAATAAGTTTAAACTATATTCACCTATTGAGAACTATAGTCTAGTTTCATAGAGAATCACGTTTTAAAATATTAAGTTTTAATTTATTCACTTATTAAACACTAAAATTTTGTTCCAAAAAAGTCGTGATCATATTTTGACTATAGGTTTCAACACAAGGTTAAGATTATACTCAATGCAATTATTTACTTTTGTAAAATCCCATTGAATCTAAACGTAAGTCTTGTATGACATTTTGCTAAAAAGTTTATGTTGCCTGCATTTAAAAGTATTGGACTAATTAATTTTTCTCAAACATTTTGTTTAAAACTTTAGTATCTTTGATCAATCAATTTTTCATTTTTTCTTAAATTTAGTAAAAATATTTATTTTATTTTTTTCCTCGAGAAAAAAGCGTAATTTTATTACTGCAGGTGAGTACAAAATTACATTGAGAAACACATTGATGTGTGTTCTATAGAGACAAACCCCGAAGTTTGTTTACAAAAAAAAAACAGTGCCAAAGTGACACCAAGTCTATGCAGACCCAGAAAACTGGCAGATACATATTGTTCATGAAAAACAAGTTGTTCATACAGTCCCATTGTGGATCAAAACTGTTCTAAAACCCAAATATACATTTGCACATCTGATGGACATAGCTCTGTCAATCTAGAGGGCCAGCTATAAGCACCCCACTGTTAAGGCACAAATAAACTGTAATTTTGTCCAGCCCTCAGATTTAGCCCATCAAAGTGAAAAAACCAAAATTTAAAATTGGGAAAGCTCTCCCCAAGTGTAAGTAGCAACCTATACGACCTGTAGAAGTGTAAGCAGCAACAAATCAAATACTGTTAGAACCTTTACGACCTGTAGCAAGCTGTCCATCGCGCAAGGAGCCATTTATAATGCACATCTAGCATCAGCATCAGCATCCAATGTAAGGTATAATGCACATCCAGCATCAGCATAAAATGTAAAGTATAACGCAGCCCATGAATATGCTCCAGTAGGCACAAATGTCCGGCCTACCAAAAAGACTCTAAAACTACACCGTCAAATAATGAGGATGTAAAATACAGTGATATATGCCTTCAGTAGATCACTGATCCTCCAGAAGCCTACGACAGCCACCAACAACGACCTGTTGTGACAGCACACCGTGTGAAAGAAATCTAATGGCATTTTGTTGACGGATCACAAATAATAGACAATAGCATCCACCCTCACCCAGCTGTTGACACAACATATAATGTGTATCTGTCCAAAAATGTCCATCGCCCTGAAGGACCCAAAAATACAGTTGTAGTTCGAGGTCCTCAACGGCATGATTGAGAAGCACACACCAAAGAAAAACAGCCAAAGGCAATAAGTTGACCCGCCAGCCTAAGTAAACCAAGCCTCTCAGCCTATTAAAGATGGATATGAGAGATCAGATATAAAACCAATTAGGTGTAACGGACCCCCTGGAAACTACTTTCAGCAGGAAACCACCCAGAAGATCAATCAATGAAAGTAGCCCACTGTGTCCCATAAAGAAGAGTCAGCACACCTATTGAAAGGGATCGCAAGTCATTTTTTTGACCAACCATCAGATGAAGAAATGCCCACCCTTCCATAGAAAAAACTGTAAAGTCAGCACACTAAGAGGATGAAAACAGTAGGCAAAAAAGGCAGGCCAGAGCATAAGCCAGTAGCCACTAATCGAAAAGAGATGGATGGAAGTATTCAGAGATGACACCATCCAAATGTTCTCTGATCCTCCAGATGCCTTCATCCAACAAAAGCCCCCTCTTTGAAGCTTGATCAGCCTTCTCGTTATTTTCACGATAGATATGTTGGCAGGAGAAGGAGGCAAAAGAACGGAGGATCACCCCAATGGAGCGGAACAGATTTTGTAAAAGATGAACTCTGCAGATCTGTATACCTTTTATCCAATTTATCACGTTCAAGGAGTCCCCAAAAACATTTAACTGCCTCCAACCTTTCTCCATAGCGAACAAAAGAAGGATCTTGAGGCTCAGCAGTTCAGCAAAATTATTTGACCCTTCCCCCAGCCCAACAGAGATCTCGTACCAGTGAGAATCCGAGAGAAACAGCAGAGCACCTCCCCCACAGCCATTTCGCTGCATAGCTCCATAAAAAAAACCCCAAGGGCACCTCCTATCAATCTCCAGCATGAGGACCTCCCTCTAATTGGCAGCACGGATATGAATAGGGAAAGCAGAGTGCAAACCAACAGTCATGGCACCGACAATATCAGGAGCACTAACAGATCCATCAAATAGAAGTCGGTTATGAGCCAACCAACAACCCCAAATAACGAGAAGTGGCAGAGCTTTTAAGTTCATCTCAGCAGTAGACACCCACCACGAATCCCAGGCATGAGAGACAGAAATTCCCTCCCATCTGCACCGGAAACCCAGTAACCTAGAGCACTCCAACCAAATACCTTTGAAGAAAGGATAGCTGAGGAAAAGATGGTTAACTGATTCAACATCAGATTTGCACAAGCAACACCAGCCAGGACCCTGAAAGCATCTGTTTTTCAACACATCCCAAGTAGGGACTTTATTTTCAAGGACACACCACATAAAAAGGCGGGTCTTAGGAGGACAATGCAATTTCCAAAGATTCTTCCACTGCCACCGCTCCTCACCCAAAATAGCCCCCTCACTAAGCTTTTGGTAGCCGGCCCGAGGGGAATAGATCCCCGAAGGATCAAAATCCCATACAATCTTATCATCCCTATCCAAGAGCATAAGATGAGCCTGTTTTAAAGCACGAATATATACCTCCAGAGCCCTCTCATCTACAACCTCCAGCCCAAGGGAAGAAGCCTGTAACCAAGACTGAATGCCCAGCCTTCTCCGAACCGGATCAGCAAGATGAGAGAGAAAAGCAATCCCCTGCTGTCTTAAGGCCTCAACCGTGTGCCTAGGAAGGAGGTGCTGAAGAGAACTACCCATCCAAGGATCCTCACCAACCCGCAGCTTCCTACCATTACCCACATCCCAAGCCAGACTAGTTTCCAAAATGTGAAAAGATTTAACAAGAGCCTTCCAAATCACCGATCCCCCAGCAAAAGATTTCCCAGGAGTCCTTATCCAATCCACAATGGAAAAAGGATCAATATATTTATGAGATATCACCTGATTCCAAAGGCTGTCACCATTGATGAGCCTCCAACCACCCTTAGCAGCAAGAGCCTGAGAAAAAAGGAAGATATTTTTCAGACCCCAACCGCCCAACGCTTTTGGAACAACAATTTTCTCCCACCGAACCCAAGGGGTCACCAAAGAATCCTGTTTTCCATTCCACAGGAATCTGAAGCAAATCCTCCTGGCAACCTCCAAAATACCCTTGGGAATCCAAGACAAGGACAACCAATAAACCGGAACAGCCTCCAAAACCGACTTAACTAAAGTCAACCGCCCAGCTCTAGACAACCATTTGTGAGACCAAACTTTTAAACGTTTTTCCAGCTTTTCCAGCAACCAGTTCCAGTCATTTTTCCTTTAATCATTGGGTTTTAAATGGAAACCCAAATAATTCAGGCCAGCATCCAAACCAACAGAAATATAGGGGAAGATCCGCAAGAACTCACGTCTCTCCTCATCCCTCAAAGAATGAGTAGAGATAGAATACTTCCCAGCATTCACTTCCATACCCGTAGCTTTGCCAAACAACTCCAAAATCTCACCAATATTAATAGCATCACGTACCGACCCAGAACAGAAAATTAAAACATCGTCAACAAAAAGAAGGTGAGTGATGAAAAGATTTGGAGCAACCTGAATTCCCTTCAAAGAACCCTATCTCTTTGCCACATGAAGTGCTCTACTCAAACCTTCAGCAACCAGTAAAAATAAAAGGGGAGAAAGGGGACAGCCCTGGCGAAGCCCCCTTTCAGCATGAAAAAAAGGAGATGCAGCCCCATTGAGCAGAACAGAAAAGGAGACAGTTGTAATACAGCTCATAATCCATCGAATGAAGCCGATACCAAACCCAAGGTGAGTAAGGAGCATACGAAAATATAACCAACTTACCCGATCATATGCTTTGGAAAGGTCTATTTTCAGCACAGTCCCTTTGAGGTTCTTGGTCTTCATGTTGTGGAGAGCCTCTTGAGCGGTCCCGATTGCTTCATGTATTTGATGACCTTCCAAGAAGCCAAATTGTTCACCGGAGATATGAGTATACATAATGCCTTTGAGTCTTCTCGCAACCACCTTGGCTATCACTTTATAGATACAGTTGCACAAAGAGATAGGACGGAAGTCAACCAGAGAAAGAGGGTTATCCACCTTCGGAATAAGAGCTAAGAAGGTAGAATTGAAGCAAGCAGGAATCCGCCCAGAAATCCTGGTGTCCTCCACAACTTTCAGCAAATCTGTCCCTAAAATGTCATAAAGAGCCAAGAAAAATTCAATCGACCACCCATCTGACCTAGGACTTTTGTCTTTTTGGAAGCTTTGAAGAACCTCCTTTAATTCTTTTTCAGAGACCTCAGCCATCAAAGATCTGTTATCAGCCTCCTCCACAAACCTCGGAAAATACTGAGCAACTCTTATCACTTCCGCAAGTGAAGCATGAGCTGGGGCCTTAAAAAGGTCCTTGAAGTGATCAAACCCCAATCTAGCTTTGGCCTCAAAAGAAGTATGCTCAATGCCCTGACCATCTCTTAATGTCCAAATAGTATTAGCTGCCTTCCGTCCGCGAGCATATGCATGAAAAAATTTTGTATTCCCATCCCCACTAGCCAGCCAAGTGGCCCTACTCTTTAGCCTCCAAGATTCCTCCTTATCCATAAGAAGGGAGTTCCTTCTTTTTTCAAGAGAGACGAGAGTGTCTTTATCAACATGGGATTGATAGCCACCCCCAATGCCCTCATAAATCAAGCGAAGATCCTCTTCCACCTGTTTGAGCTCCACATCCTCCCTCTGTCTCTTAGCAGCCGACCAAACTTTCACAGCAACCTTGATGCGTTTTAAATTTTCAGCAAATTGGAAGGCAGCAGAAAGAGGACTGTCCACCCTAAAATGAATCCAGCAATCAAGAACTAAAGCTTTGAAGGAATCATCCCTGAGCCAAATTTTGTTGAACTTTAAAGGGCTAGGAGGCTGCCTAGGCCTGGTTTTTAGCTCAAGAAAGATAGGAAAATGATCAGAAGCACCCCCACTGCCAATCCACTGCCTAATCATAAAAGGCTTGTCCACAATCTGCTCAGCCACCAGAAAATGATCTAGTATCTTTGCTATTCTGTCTTCAGCACATCTATTATTCCTCCAAGTAGGTTTCAGCTTGATGGGCTCAATGTCCAGCAAGTGATTCTCCTCCAATTTTTGAGTGAAAAAACCAGCCAAAGAATCGATTTGTGCATGAGGTCCCCATACATATGACTAGCCCAAAGAAAAATTCATATCCCCACCCAAAATGACCGAGTCTCTCTTGATTAAAGAGTTATTCAAGAGGGAATCCCAGAAAGGGATTCGGTCCTGATAAGGGCCATAAATATTAAAAAGATTGAAAGCTTCACCAAGCTCCAGTGACAGGAAAATTATTCCCAAGACCGACTCCATACCCCAAAAAGTTTGTGATTTGATTGTTTTTTCATTCCACCCGATAGCCAAACCACCCGACCTTCCCCTAGCATCCAAAGACTCAAAAGTCCAGCCAGGCAGCCAACCTTCCAATCTAGCTTTGACCACCAACCCTGCACCTAGAGTCTCTTGTAGCAGAATGATATCAGGGCAATCCAGGAAGATAATTCTTCGGAAAGCAGCTTTCTTTTGGGGACCTGCCAAACCCCTGCAATTAAATGACATTATCTTCATTAAACACCCGGCTTCAGGGAATGGCTTGCTCTAAGCGCCCTGTCAATCGAAATCTGCCTCCCATCATGAACATCCAATATAGCTCCATCCTATGCTTTTGCCAAAAAAGAGATCCTACCCCTACCCTGAGCAGAGGGGGATTTTCCCTTCCCAAACCCACCAACACCTTTTTTGGCACTAGATCTCAGGTTATATCCAGTGACCAAAGGGGCTGTAGAACCCACCGAGTCCAACAGCTTGTCACCTGGGTCGAAACCTGATACAGAAGCCTTCTCTTGGAGAGCAAGCATCAAAACAGGCTAAGAAGAGATATTAGGACTAGCACAAGAGATCATTCCACCTACATCCTTCCTACCTGAGACTAAAGTCGAGACAAAAGACTGAAACATATTTAAAGAGAATTTTAAAGCAGGAGTGTAATGAATAAAATAATGTAAATAGTGATTAATTAGTTAATTAGTAATTAGGTTGAAAGGCCATGTCTGATAAGACATGACCTTTCGTGAAGAGGCACCTACGTGGGTATATAAGCAGGCCTCATTTGTAACATTCAATCAATTCATATTCATCATAATTTCTAATATAATATTTGTATCCTCATGGATATTCGGATATTTCAAGTCTTCTGGAATATTTAGTTTGAGAAGGAACTTTGTTCGCTTCATTTGGTATCAGAGGAGTTCGATCTTCTGGCCGCTCATCGCTGCGCAGAGCTACGCTCCTCGGTCCAGGCTTTTGGCCATCAAAAATTCGTCAACATTGTTGTCGTCGAAGCTTTTCGCTACCAGTTTTGGAGTTTCTCCATTTTCACCGTAGGCCTTTGGCCAGAATTAAAAATTTTGAAGAAAAAAAAAAGAGGGCAATATCAAGGAAAAAGTCAAGATAATTATTAAAAAAAAAGGGGAAAAAACAACAACAACAACAACAAAAAAAACTCGAAGTATATTACAAAAGAAAGAAGAAGAAATAAGATTAAAAAAATTAAAAATTCAGAAATTAAAAAAAAAAAGCCAAAGGAAAAGAGTTCTATTAAAAATAAAAATAAAAAGAATTAGAAAAGAAATTATAGAAAAAATTAAAATATATCTATTCCCAACGTGCCACCAACACAACCATTGCTTGACCGATTCCCAACACGGCATTGACATACTATCATTCACAAAAAAAAATAAAACACAAAAACAAAAGCATAAGAAATTACTTGTGCTTTCCGTAGCCGTCATTCGTAATAGCAAATCGATCCTACAGCTATCCCTAGGCCACTGAGTTGTAGCCCACGTCACTAAAAGCCCCTCACTGCGTCTGCTCCCCGTGCCCAGCTAACTGTTTCCACTTCCGAACTTGGGTCAACGTTGCGCTTTCCAGCAATCAAATTAAAATACTATTCGTTGCTGCCCATCGAGCCAATTGTTAAAAAAAAAGAAGGAAATAATAATAATAGAAGATTATTTAAAAGGAAATAATAATAATAAATTCGTGGGCACCCACGCAGTAGTAAGATACACGATAGGGGCTGGTCTGCAACCGCGGCATCCAACAGATCAAAACTCAAATACAGTCACCACCACCATTTTTGTCGCATGTTGTTCCGCTACCACAGGCTCCGACCACCAACCGTGCGACGTTGCCAACCGTAAATCGTTTTTGTACGGTTTTACCTGCGGCCGTCGTGCAATTCAACCTGCCACCGGCCCTGCAACTAACAAAACCGCTTCCACTGCCCTATGAAAAGTCGAATCCCCATCCATATCAAATCTGAAGAGGAGCAACAGCAAAGGCGAAAAATACACCATTTATTATCAGCGTGCAAAATCAGTGATTAAATCTTGTCGATATCAAATCCAAGAAGCGTATCATCAAATGTCAAGCAGTGTGACTTTTGATAATTAAAATAAACTATTATAACTAAACCAAATCATCAATTAAAAGCTTGAAAGGAATTAAAAGCAGTCATTGTATATCACCGCTGGAATTAAATGCAGTTATTGTTAAACTATTGATATAATATTATAATTAAAATATAAATAATAACATATTTATATATTGGAGGGAATAATCAAGAAGTTAAAGTGGGAAGAAAAAGTAAAAAGTGAAAGAAAACTCAAGAATCTCCTTTTATTAAAATATCAGAGTTTACTCTACATAAAGTGTGATAGCCCAAGAAAGTATCAAGTTTATTTTTAGAAGAAAATAAGATAGGAAGATTAAGGAAAAAAAAAAAAACTTTAGTGAAAAATACCATTTAAACATAAAAATTACCAAGGAAAGTTATTAATTCAAAGGAAAAAATGGAGTCTAACTCGAAAATAAAAGAGGGAAGATTTTTAGAAACTTTACCTATCGACCCTAAAGCGCTACTTAAAATTAAAGGAAGTATCGCAGGAAAAGATGTCACTATTGCTATATCACCCGCTGAAGAGAAAAATTATATAAACCCTAAAATTGCCAACCAGTTGGTGATTCCTGAGTCAAATATAATCGAAAAAATAGACATTTTTGACAAGAAAAAATACGACATTAAAAATCTACAACTAAACATTGGGGATTATACTTTTATCTCTCAATTTACCATGAAAACCTTACTTTTGGATAATAGTGATATTGTGTTGGGTTCACCATGGATGGAAACCTTAGGTTCAATTATCCTAAATACGAAAAAGAAATTTTTGACATTCACCTACAAAAAGAAGAAGATAACGCTACAAGACGTTAACTTGAAGCCAAATTCCGTGACGCCTGAAGACGTACAAGAAATTTCGCAGGTAATTTCTCAAGAAGGTAAAAAGGTGATACAAAATATGCAAAAGGAAATCGACAAAATCACCACTAATAAGAATGAAGAAGTTTCTCGCCTCAAGGACCACAACGACAAATTACTAACGCAAATTAAGAAGCTGAAAAAAGACAAGAAGTCATTAGAAAACAAGGTGCAACAACTTGTCGAAAATAAAGCATCGAATGTAGAAATCCAAGTTGAAGAGAAGGAAACTGGTACTAATGCAGTAAATGTCATAACTCAAGAAGAAGACAAGCAAGTTGCAAAAGATGCAAACTTAGATGTTGTAGTTCCGACGATGAACATTTCAAGCGAAAGTTATGTAACCAGCTCAATAACATCATCGCCAAAAGAAAATCAAAACATCACCACACAACTAAAAATGGAAAGTCAAACCAAAAAAGTTCCCTATCGACATCCAAATCACGGGAGCAGACAACTCGATCAAGCTATGTCTTCAGAACAGAAACAAGTTGATATTCCGAAGAATACTAACATCAGTGCCATCCGCTCAAGTGATAATTCAGCACAAGTTTCAAGTCGCCGCGAGATTCCACAGAAAATTGATTTAGGATGGTCTGATCCATTCTCAGTGCGACAATTTTGTTTGTCACTTAGAGGATCATATCAACTTGTGTCGACAAAGATGACTGCCCCGAGACGAGAAGATGTTCGTAACAGGAAAAGAAATCGAGGCCTTTCATCAACAAGCTTTGAGGACAAAGCTTTTTGAGGGGGAGGCAATGTAATGAATAAATAATGTAGATAAATGATGTAGATAAATGATAATTAGTTAATTAGTAATTAGGCTGAAAGGTCACGTCTGATAAGACATGACCTTTCGTGAAGAGGCACCTGCGTGGGTATATAAGCAGGCCTCATTTGTAACATTCAAGCAATTCATATTCATCATACTTTCTAATATAATATTTGTATCCTCATGGATATTCGGATATTTCAAGTCTTCTGGAATATTTAGTTTGAGAAGGAACTTTGTTCGCTTCAAGGAGAGAAAGGAAAAGAACCCAAAAGTGAACAGTTCAACACAAAGCATACTTCGTTCAACATAACATCTTCCTTCAGATGTAAATCTGCTCCAAAATATCGGCTATGAACCTGTGCAACATCGAGCGCTCCACTCCCAGCATCCTGAAAAGGAGCCTCCTGCCCAGTAGGAGGACCAGAAAACACACTCAGCCCCTGAAGATCTACAGCAGATCGCAAACCAGAACCAAAGTCATCAGAAAAATATTGTTCTGCGCTTGAGAGGTCTGAACAAAGAGTTGAATGTGAGTTGTGAGAACCGAAGCCAGCCTCCTTCATCTGAGGAGCCTCCACATGAGGATCAAACCCCCGACTTTTGGCAAATCGAAAAGTAGAACTACATTCATATTCTGGATGTCCGTAAACATGGCACCGCCGACAGCGAAAAGGAACCTTTTCATAGTCAAGGATCTGCTTTATATCATAGTGCCCCCAACGGAGATTCATAAATTCAGCAAGGCCCTCTCTAATGTTAATCATCACAAGAATTCTTGCTACCCGCCTGAGATTAGTCTTAATGAAGGAAAGGTCTGCCTCAATGAAGATCCCAATAGTATTACCTATACCACATAGGTGCTCCTCTGTCCAATAGTGAAGAGGCAAACCAGGTAAACGGACCCATAATGGGACCGAATCCACCCTTTCCCTGCTGGCATCAAAGAGCGGATGCCAAGGTTTTAAGAGCAAAGGAGAGTTATCAACAGACCAACACCGTTGAGTCACCCACTGGAGATGTTCAGAGCGCAAGAAATGGAAAGCGAACCACCCCTTTGAAAGGGAAACCACCTCAGGCACATAACCAAAAATGGATTTCCAATGCGCATTAGCCCAGGTGACTATAGTTTTCAGGGCAAAATGCCTCCCCACAGCCCTGCCGACCAGTGTTCTGCCAGCCATAACTGAAACCTGTTCCCAACCTATGTCTTCACCCAAGACATAGTTATACTCAGCATTTTTAATCTTGATCCATTTCTTTTTTTTTCTACCCCTCTGCTTCGACACTTCAGCCTCTTTACTAGTCTTTGGACCCGTCCCTTTAGTTGTTTCAGAGACAAAAACACCGCTCTGTTCTTCCCAACTTATGGGACTAGGGGAAGCTCTCACACTCTCCTTCTCACCAAGACTATTCCCACTTCTGAACGCAGGCACAGAGGGGTCCAGATCGATGCCAAAAACAGAAGAAGAGGCGCCCGGTAAGTCACCCAGATCCACGTTCTGCTGGATGGGTTCTTTCCCCACGAACAAATGCTGGTTGTGATCATTCCCCTTCAGAGCATGAATCTTATACAGGTCTGAGCAGTTATCAACAGGCATATAGCCTCCCGCCCTTCCATCGAACCCTCCATTTAATACCAAGGGCGACAGCCTCCCATCCGAAAGAATCGGGGGCTCCACCACATCTTTTAAGTATACACCTGACAGCCCTCCAGACCTGGAGTAGACAGTGTCAGTAGTAACGCATCTCCCCTGCACAGATTCAGACAAAACCCTGGACTATTCATCGAATACTGAGGCGCACCTATCTCCATTCAAAAAATCCAGGTTCCCGTCCAGGAGCATCGTTCCCAATAATGAATTCTACATATACTAAATACACGATATGTTATTTAAACACCTACAAGAATCTATAAGCAACAACCGAAAGAGACAGAGGGGGCTCCTTGGGAAAGCCCGGTGTCGCCATGGGGCCGGACTCAGACCTCCGAAAGGCAAACTCACTGCCCAGCAATCAGTTCGCAGCGCACAGGCCTTAGGAATCCCTTCTCAAGCTGCAGGAGAAGAGAGAGGCGAAAGCCCTCCGTAGGAGCCAGCAAAGGCCAAGGCAGGCCTGCTGCCTCCAGCACCAAGGAGAACCAGACGCAGAGGCTTCAGCTAGGTCACGCACCAGTTTCCCTCCATCTAGTAAAAATATTTATATTCTTATTCTTATAAATTAATTACTCCAATACTTATTTTACTCACTAAATCCTTGACCAAGTTACAATGTTTTGTTTAAACTTCAATATTTTTGACCAATTAACTTTCTATAAATTAGAGCATAAATATTTCTATTTTTATTACTTTTATGTTCCTCACCCAAGTAAATTAAATTAGAGCACACGTATTTCTATTTCTAATACTTCCTATGTCCCCAAATAAATTAAATACAACCTTATGGTCTCAGTGTTTTTTCTTTTCCAAATATTCCTATTTATATTACTTGTATGTCCCCAACCCAAGTAAATTAAATTAGAGCATAAGTATTTCTATTTTTAATACTTCCTATGTCCCCAAATAAATTAAGTACTACCTTATTGTCTGAGTATTTTTTCTTCCAGTTAGAGGTAGAAATATTTCTATTTCTAATTATATTAAGAAGTAAATTAAGTTTTGTATTTTTGTCCAATTTTTTTTTTTTCCATCAGTTAGAGAAGAAATAAGTATGACTTTTTAGTCCGAAATTTTTTTATTTAGAATATTTCTATTTCTACTTCTTCTTATATCAAGAAGTAAAGAAGTAATTAAGTATTGTCTTTTTTGTCCAAGTAATTTTATTTAGAAATATTTCTATTTCTATTTCTTCAAGAAGTAATTAAGTATTGTCTTTTTGTCCAAGTAATTAAGTACAGCCTTTTCTAGAGTAGAAATATTTCTAATTAAGTACCACCTTCTGGTCAATATTTTTTGCCGTAGTCTAACTAGCCAGAGGAATCGCCCTGAAAATCATGAAAATTCCGATAAGATTTTCAGAAAATCTGGCAGGAATTTTTCTAAATCCATGTTATAACTATCAAAATTTAATTTTTTGGGTGTCTTAGAGGTTTTTGATGGTGCTGAATCCATTTCCAATGTCAAAATCAAGATTCAAACACTGTTTCTGCAAGATTTTTCAAATTTTTTTGGCCCGGATTCCGGCCCATTTTGACCGTCCGGGCAATTCCTCCGGCTCGTTAGACGACTCCATATTTTTTTGTCCAAGTATTTCTTTTCTAGAGTAGAAATATATCTTATTTTTTTTTATTTTTTTGTCCGTTTATTTCTTTTCTAAAGCATAAATATTTCTAATTAAGTACCACCTTCTGGTCGGAATATTTTTTCTTTTTTCTTTTCAATATTTCTAATTAAATATGACCTTCCAAATATTTTTTCTTTTTTGTTTTCAATATTTCTAATTAAGTACCACCTTCTAGTCCTAATATTTTTTATTTTTTTTCCAAGTAATTTTTCTTTTCTAGAGTAAAAATGTTTCTAATTAAATACCACCTTATTTTCTACAGTAGAAATATTTCTAATTAAATACCTCCTTCTTTTCTAGAGTAGAAATATTTCTAATTAAATACCACTTATGGTCTCAATATTTCTATTTCTAGTACAACCTTCTATTCCAAGTAAATTAAGTTATTTTTATTTCTCTCTACCTTCTAGTCAGAGTAAATTAAGTTATTTTTATTTCTATCTCTTTCTATGGCAGCAAGTAAATTAAGTTATTTCTATTTCTATTTCTATCTTCTCATGAGAGTAAATTAAGTTATTTCTATTTCCATCTCTTCCTGGTCCGAATATTTTTCCATCTCTTCCTAGTCTGAATATTTTTTTTATTAGTGAGAAATATAGAAATATTTCTAATTTTATTTCTAGTACAACCTTTCCTTTCAAGTAAATTAAGTTATTTTTATTTCTATCTCTTCCTATGTCCACAAATGAAGTTATTTTTATTTCTATATCTCTTCTAAATATTTCTATTTATATTTCTAGTACAACCTTTCCAATCTGAGTAAATTAACTCTTCTAAATAATTCTATTTATATTTCAGTCCGAGTAAATTAAGTTATTTTTATTTCTATCTCTTCCCATGCCCACAAGTAAATTGAGTTATTTCTAATTCTACTTCTTCCTAATTATTTCTATTTCTACTTCTTCCTAATTATTTCTATTTCTATCCCTTCCTATGTCCAAAATAATTAAGGTATTTTTATTTCTATATCTCTTCCTATTAAGTTATTTTTATTTCTACTTCTTCCTAATTATTCTATTTCTATCTCTTCCTATGTCCACAAATAATTACATTATTTTTATTTCTATATCTCTTCGCAAGTAAATTAAGTTATTTTTATTTCTATCTCTTCCTATGTCCGCAAGTAAATTAAAATAAATTAAGTTATTTATATTTCTACTTCTTCCTAATTATTTATATTTCTATCTTTTCCTATTTATATTTCTATCTTTTTCTATGTTGACAAATAATTAAGTTATTTTTTATTCTCTCTTCCCATGTCTGCAAGTAAATTAAGTTTAGTAAATTAAGTCATTTCTATTTCATTAGTTCATTGGCATATTAGTGATCATTTTACTGTGATCATTTTAGTCACTTCCAGCCAATTCATGTTAAGTAAATTAAGTCATTTCTATTTCATTAGTTCATTGTTATAGTAGTGATCATTTTACTGTAATCATTTTAGTCACTTTCAGCCAATTCATTTTGTTAGTGATCATTTTAGTCACTTTTACCCAATGCATAGTTGAATGTTTTTTTTGTCTGATTTTCTTTCCCTATTAATGACTTTTATCCAATACATAGTTGAATATTTTTTTTGGCCTGATTTTCTTTCTCTATTAAAAATTAAATTTGCATCATTTTTTCTTTCCTTATTATCACTTTTACCCGATGCATAGTTGTCTTTCCCTATTCAGAATTAAATTTGCATCATTTTTTCTTTCCCTATTAATCACTTTACCCAAAATCACTTTACCCAATGCATAGTTGAATGTCTTTTCGTGCCTGATTTTCTTTCCCTATTACTTTCTCTATCAATCACTTTTCTCTATCAATCACTTTTACAATGCATAGTTATGCATAGTTGAATGTTTTTTTCTGATTTTCTTTCCCTATTAAGAATTAAATTTGCATGCATCATTTCCTATTAGTAAAGTAAATTTGCATCATTTCGCATATTGGTAAAGATCTGTAAAATGGCAGAAATGGTTTTTAACTTTCCCTATTAAAAATTAAATTTGCATCATTTCACATATTGGTATAGATCTGTAAAAAGGCAGATGGGTTTTTTTTGGGCCTCCTGATTTTTTTTTTGGGCCTCCTGATTTTATTAAGAATTAAATTTGCATCATTCCCATATTGGTATAGATCTGTATAAAAAGGCAGAGATGGGTTTTTTTTTGGGCCTCCTGATTTTATTAAGAATTAAATTTGCATCATTCCCATATTGGTATAGATCTGTAAAAAGGCAGAGATGGTTTTTTCGGGCCTGATTTATGGGTACGCTATACTAAATTTAAACAAAGAATAAATGGATAATATAGGTTTGATAAGATAGGTTGCATTGTATTTGTATTGTGATTCCGAACTTTGCATCCTTTTCCCATGTTGGTGAAGGCTCAAAACTCATGAAATAGATGTGTCAAATATTGAACTAGGAAATTCATTTAAACGGAAAAGGAAAAATAAAACTGAATGAGAAATTGAATTAAACACACACAACAACTAAATATATTAATTTAGTTGATAAAACCTGTCAAGGTAAATATATTAATTTACATGGTAAAACCTTGACAGGGTGTCAAGGAAACCTCCACGGGGCAAGAGATTGAAAACTCTATTAATCAAATGATTCTCCACACTATACAAGCATCTCGGACCATCCAATTTAATCTGAGCTATTTCGTTATTCGTTATACAACAGCCCAGAATTACTTATTTATATTTGTTGTCATAAATGCCTGATTTTCTTTCCCCATTAATGGATAAGCTATACCACTTAATTTCCACAGATTTCCCATATTGGTGAAGGCCCAAAACTCATGAAATAGATGTGCCAAAAAGGCAGAGATGGTTTCATGTTTGATTTTCTTTCCCCATTAATGGATAAGCTATACCACTTAATTTCCACAGATCACAGTCCTTTGAACAAAAGAATAAATTGGATAAGCTATACCACTTAATTTCCACAGATCACAGTCCTTCGAACAAAAGACTAAATTGATAGGATAGACAGCATTATCAAATTTGATCATTTTCACAGATCAGAGTCCTTTGAACAAAAAATAATAGATTGCATTATCAATGATATTTGTATTGTGATTTTTCCAAGCCCTCGTTAGAAAAACAATAATCATTTATCCACCTAATTTTCATAGCTGATAATACAGCCATCCACTAGAGGATAACAGCCTTTTATGTTTGGTTTTACAATTAACAGAATGGGGTAATGATGTATGGCACAAAGTGACTGCCAGACAATAACAACCCCAATTCTTATACAATATATCATAAATGAATCTTCAGCTTTGGCTTCAGGAGTTGGATGCTTTAACCAGTGTAGAAATCATACAGGTCGATGTGAGATTAAATACCCACAGGAATGAAAGATCAATCATTAGAACTGCCTGTGAGTGTCAGTATGTTAATTCCGAGCAATTAAGGCAATTGCTCACAGACTAGTAGATGCCCCCTCTAAAATAATGATTCACATGAGTTCCATAACTTCCTTTTGAAGTAGAAGCCCAGGTTATTTGTCTATGGTTATCTCCATGGCAAGAGAAGGAAAAATCCTTGCCTTGTGAGAAACATACTCATTGTCCAAATCTAACTCGAGTTGCATATAAAATGGCACTCATATATAGGTATCAAACAAATCTCACTATTTATACTGGTATCAAACAAATTTCACTATTTATACTGGGGATGAAAGCAATTTGATAGGTAGTAGTCTCAACTTGTATGAATCTTGCTTCTCCTTTCCAACCATACAGTCATGGATACATATGTTAAATGGGCTAATGGTCATGTCAACTCCTTTGGTAGTTGAGATTAAGCCCTACAAAGATGCATTCCATGCAACATTGTCGCTTTCCTTGCAGCGGCGATGCACTTCCTTAATTCTCTCTGCAGACTTGCAAATGCCACTGCAACTCCAATCAAAGGATGCAACACATACATTGCCCGATTGTGCCTTCCATTCACAATCTGAATTGCACAACAGAAAATCGACATTGTTTTAGATGATGATATTAAAGCATCAGTATCGACATGTTTTGTCGAAGAAAACGAAGGAAATGCAGTTACAGACCTGGAGGAGTTCCACAACACATTTTCCGATCGTCAATGTGTTTCACATCCAACCCTATAAACCAGGATCCAATAGAAACATCCTCATTTGCATATCTATGCAATATATCTCTGATTCACCAACATGAACTAAGTTAGAATCGTATTTGAGCAGACTGCCCTAAAAACATTACTTCATTTTACCATATAGATTGATGTGGTAACATTCAAGGGCTTACAAATTTTGGGATACATAGTATGCCAAATCCTTTGAGATGGCATAAAGTTGACCAGTTGCATGTCTGAAGTATTTATTCCCCACTTCGCCAAATTTCCAGTATTCGGGTTCATGGTACCTTACCCCCCTGTTATAAGATATACCAAGACATAGATCATGAGAACGAGACGAATATGAAGTAATTTAAGTACAATGACAACAGTGAAGAAGCTTAAATTCAAGGTTTTTTCAAACTTCAGTGACCAAACGGATGCTGCACAATTCCACACAGTTCTTTATCTTATTAATTCCATGTTTGGAATAATATAGATATTCCCCTTTACTACTTACTTATTCGCCAGGACAGGACCAGACTTCATACATCCTGTGTACACTCGAGGCTTTGATCGATGCCTTGCAAGAGTTTTTGCAAGGGTCCCTGGAAGAGAACAAGAGTCTTTGATTATATCCAGAATTAAATACTTTCAAGAAATAAGGCCCTCGAAGGTCTTATCAGCTCCTATCAGGAGCACTGCGGAAAACACCCACATTCACACAGAAAAACAAGAGATCCAACCCTCACCTATATTTACATGGACATCATCGTCAACTTTTATATAAAAATCTGCATCCCATTTTGCATAAGCCGTAGCAAAATATATTTTTGTCTTAGCAGACAGCTCAAGATACCCTTCAACATGATCCTGTTCAAAGTAAATGAACAACTTAGAAAATTGTGATTTCTTATGAGTCCCATAATAGAAATAAGTACAGTAAAAAGTGTCAGATATAAAGAAAATGTATCATGTACCAATCTCATAAAGTCGTGGTGTTGTATGTCTTCAGCTTCAATTGCTCTGTCCAGAATTCCACCTGCGGTAGCACTGTTTGCGCATAAAATGCATCTGTTAAATCTGCTCATAAAAAGTCTGAAATAACTAAATTGATAAATTCTGCTCATAACAAGTTTGGGATCACTAAAATGTCTATTGATATAAGATGTAATGATATAAATACTCCAGTTACCAACAACCTAGGCCGCATGGATTGATTAAATTATGGTCTTGTTCATGTAAAATTTGATTTCAAAGGATTTCTAATATCCAGAACAAAAAATTTCGGTCATCTTTTGAAGTAACAATGTTAAGAAACAAAGCAGAAAAGGATCAAATGACCCTTTAATGCAAACCAAACGATTATTATGGAACCAATGCCAGTGATAAGCACACAAGAAAAATAAAGAACATGAAGAGCTGCTTTGTAAAAGGGACTGTATTCTGCATAACTAATCACGTTTATTCTTAGTGGTTGAGGTAGTTCACTTGATAACTAACGGTTGCTCAGTTGCTCATATCGATTGCAGATGAAACTGCATCAGGCATATACACAAAATAGATCCTAACCCCATAGATATAAGTTATGATAACAATGCTGAAGCTCAATTGCTTTGGGAACTCGACCTTCCAAAAGAGACCTTTTTGATCTTTACTACATACATACATTAATTTTCTCCAAATAAACCTATCAATGTTAATGAACTTTTATATAAGCGAAGAGCATACCTGTGACCTATGACAAAACGGACAATGATGCCTTTCTCTTCCATCTTCCTTCGCCTTTCACCTGTTCAATCACAATCAAAGAAATCAACATTAGCATCCATATATGAATGGAAGGATTAGTTCAACGATTCCATTAAAGATGATGATCATATGCAAATCCCTATTCCAAAAGAAATGAAATTGTACCCCGTGGCATCCATGTTGAACGGACTGAATCGCGGCGCTTTCTGCTACTGAAAGCAGTATTGATTCCAACAATCATAAAAGCCTTTGGTCGCTCTGCTGGATCCGCAACAACGGGCTCTTCTGAAACTGGAGCACCATTCAGTAGGGATACTTGTGCAGACCTTGCTGCTGCTAGCTCTATTTCCAAATCTGAGATTTTTTTGCCAATGTTTCTGCACAAGAAATAACACATCATTAGGTGTCCCCTCCTTAGATGAAGACTCATTAGAACAATATTCATCCAGACGCTATACTACATCCCATAAAATGGCAGAACATAAAACATGGTTACTCCACTAACAGAAAACTTGAGAACTGCTGATGCATGCAACTTACTCTATAGTTTGATCTGTTGTAGAAACTTCTCCCAAATATTGCCTGGAATCTAGAGGTTTCTGGTAGACATGATGTATCATGAGTTAATATATTCCTCATGTTCAGCTTGAAATCACAAGGCTTATAACCACAAAAAAACTAATATGGCTCTAAAAATACATATTACAAACTTGAGTAAACTAAAATCAAACAATACTAATGAAAAAGTTTCTTTTAGCCAAGGAAGACTCACTGGTTTGGGATCACATCCTTCAGAAACAAGCCTGAGCTGATCTCCCAATTCTCTGCTAAATTTAATTACATCTTTAGCTTCTGGAATGCTCCACATTCTGGAAAAATTAAAAGAGAAAAACAAATAAGCTCACAAGTTATCTTCATTTGCTAATATTATAGAACATGACTATGGCAAACACAAATCCCTCACAGAAATCTTGTAGATATAGAGGCAATATGCCAGGTACACAATACAATGATCATGGATTGAAGTATGCAAATTCAAGTTTTGTATGTACACGGAACTATTAAGGAATTGAAGTTGTGTGTGAAAGAGAAAAAGAGACACAGATTAACTTATCTGTCTGTTAAGAAATGCAAACATAAAAAGTGAAGAAAAGTTAAACATTAAAGATGACACCGAATAACCAGTCAATCACGAGAGTAGCATAAGTGGATTGGCTTTGACAAAGACTTCTATATTTTTATTCAAGAAACGACTAATCCCTTTCAAATTTCCACTTCAAAAATATTCTTCCTCATGACAGTATAGTATCTGCATGTAATTTAAAATCCTTCAGAGTATGTGAATGCTATGCAAATCAGTTTTCTTGTTGAAAAATAGCCATTATATCGTTGAGAAAATCACCAGGGCTATTTGCACATGCTTCATTTTGAATTTAAAAACTCTTGTGTTTCAGAGTCCAGACCCTATTTTTCTAACTTTGTATACAACCAAAACCAACATAGCAGTATTCTTGTGCTCCATAATGAAACCAACCATGTGTAACCTGTCATACTTGCAAATAAATTTAAGGACATCAAACTAGTCAAAAAAATTTATTTTTAGTTGTTCTTGAATTATTGCGAAGTATATACGCTCTAAATGCACATAATGATCAATTTCTTGTAAATAAGTGATGGCAACATATACAACTCCGAATTTTTAAATTACATTCTTACGGGTAACTGTGGAATCATGGAATGTCACTATTACTTTTTGCAGATGGTGCACAATACTCAGATGTCCTCCTCGAAGATGATGCCCTATCACTATGTTTATTGTTGACTTATAATATAGGCAAACTGCATTGTCAAACATGACCTTATAGTGCTTTACTTAGCTTTGTAAATGGATCACATGTTTGAAGATCAAGAGTAATAATAAAGCCACTAAATTAACACCAATCAAGGGGAAAACATATACAGAGATGTAAATCTTACAATCTACTCTTTCAAAAACATTAAACTGAACACACTTTTGATCAAGCCAACTAACTAAAGCTCAATGAAAAAAGATCTTCTGGCAATCATAGCTAGCAGATACAGAGGGCATTTAGGAGATTTTTCGTGTTTAACTAAAGATTGCATATCTTAAAAATTTAAGAAAAGATATATTTTGTCTTCACGGCTTCTTTTGGCTGCAAGAAAAAAACAACACATTTTTCCAGATATTTTAATGCTTCTAAAAGAAGTCAAATCTTGACCCCATTTCTGGGAAAAGCTTTTCTTATAACGATTCTGCAAAGAAACAAACCAGTGTTACCCATTCAAAACTCAGAAGCTTGAATTTTTAATCTGGAACTAGAAAAACAATCCTAATGTACAAAAGATGGGACAAAGTTCCTGAAATCTCAAATGTTTTTCATCTGGGATTAGTTACCCTTATATGGAAGATAAGCCACAATGAGATCAATATCGACTCGAAAATCATCAGTTTGATCACAAACTAAAATCTTTCATCAGTTTGATCACAAACTAAAATCTTTTATTTTGTGCTCACAAAGTTAAGTGCTCAAAAGTATATCAGAACTTATGAGGCACCAGGCACCAATGTTCTCGCCATAGGTCTGCACCAGCTGCTTTACAAATTTTGAAATTTTGGCGTAGTTTGGTTTGGTGGTTTGGTTCACCCGCTGATGATTTGATTTTGATTCTTTATTCAATGACGGTGTAGGTGTAGGTGACAAGGTACAGTTTTCAAGGATGTGAATGGTAAAAGCCCATTAGTTCTCCTATGTGCGCCCTAATAGGAAAGCTATACCCCAACCAAACAAAATGGTTAATCTGCAAATATGGAGCCGGAGGAAAGGAAAAACTTTCATTGATGCATGTCTGGAATCTAAAGATAAGCTCAATCACACCATATAGCTACGTATCAAGATTCAATCGCACATCAGAACAATTGATTAATGGCATATTGCTACCTATCAAGATTCAAAATCAACAAGCCCAAACCAGAACAGAGAAAAGATCAATTTGCCAAACCTACAATTGTAAAGTCTCCGGTCAGAATTACCTCTCATCACACAGAGACTTCTCTGCATTCTAAAGAATTACAGAACAATTAAAAGTTTCAAGAAATACTGCTCACCTATTGGTAAAAAACATTCCCACGCAGAAGCTTGCAGTACAAAGGAACACTATCCATTTGGAGGCCATGGATTTAGTAGACACTTCTCCACCTCTGGCCATTCTCAACAGGATTTCACTAATCCCCAATTTATTGTCAACGCAGCTTAAGGAAAACGCATGATTCTATGACGTGTGTTACAAAGAAGCATAGCTATACACAAAATTGCCAGCACTCTCCCATTCAAATCAGTCCCCATAACTCTGTAAATTACTGAAAACTACCATGTCCATTTTCATGATTTCTCATACATGATTGAATTGACCCAAACGGACTGCATACGACACCAAATAGAAGACCCTGCAAGCACACGGTTATCAAGAAAACGCCATTATTTGGTTGAATCTCCCCAAGACCCACGCCATTATTTAGATGAATCTCCCAAGACCCACTACAGTTTTGTGGTCAAATTTGTCTTAGATGAATCTCCCAAGACCCACTTCAGTTCTGTGCTCAATTTTGTCTTAGATGAATCTCCCAAGACCCACTTCAGTTTTGTGATCAATTTTGTCAAATGCCCATAGCCCGCTTGGATTTAATTAAAGGAACAACGACCTCCACTAAGACTCTCTGCTCATTATTGCTCAAATACTTACAACCCAATTCATCTTTCTGCTCCAAATGACAAGACATCAATTAAAACAGACAACCCAATACTCGAATGAAGCCTTTGACCTTAAAATCAATGCAGACAATGTGAATTTCAATTTCAAGGTAAAGATTCACGAGAAAAATACACCAGTTTGGTCACTCACGGATATCCATGGGATTGATAGAGAAAGCTGGGACTCTAGACTACTTATTGTACCATAGCATTAAAATCATTGGGTGGGTGGGTGGGTCTCAAACACTTATGCAGGCACTTGCAAACCATGCCCCTTTCTGCTGCTCTGCCCAACCTTTCTTTCAAAATAAGGCATCAGAAGAACCCAACACGCTCAGCAGGTTTTGTTACACAAGGAAGCAATAGACAGACATTGGATTGCATAGAAGGGAAGTTATCCAGCTATGGCCATTGCTGCAGGTATGGTGGTTGAAAGCGTGATTGGAATTCAGAACTAAATAGTGATTGAATATCTATTTCTGACCAAACACAACCCAGAGTCAGAGAAACAGTGTGAAGAGGAAAGAATTCCAAAGGGTGAGGTCACGAACAACCATACTAACTGTCTTCATGGACGCTCTAACTTCATGGTTGCTCTAAATAACCTTTGAGAAAGTTTTCGAAACTGGAGAAACATGAGGGGCATGTCGGTGTGGGGCTTGCTTGGAAGCCTAAAGCCGCGAATATGGTCAGAGAACCCACATGCTCTGAGTCAAGTTTTTTCAAGTTTGTACAATGAATTGCATACATTGCTTAGCCTAGCTTTTACCGTCTGGACTTTTGGGAAAGAAAGATAAATAACAATGTATGTGTCACACGGTTGCCGGCTAAGCACAATGGTCCGCCATCTGCAACTACCATGTGCTCACCTTTCAATGTCGATATGGATGGCTGCTGAGAAGTTTGAAAATTTGAGGCCATGTGGTGTGCTTGCAGTTACATAAAAAGAGTAAAAAATTAATACTGAATTTCCCGGCCCCCATGTGAGTAAAAGTTGGATTTGGAGTTTTGCAGGGACATCTCATGTGGTATTTTTTAGAATTTGGTGTTTTTTTAAAATGTACGTTTAAAGTAATTTTTTTTTATGTTTATTCCTTGACATTGACAAATATTATATTATTAAAAATATATATATATATATATATATATATATTTAACTGGAATTTGAATAATGTAAACAACTACTCTCAGTGGTAAGCAGTTCCCAACATGGTGAAATCTAATTGGATGAATTAACTGCATTTGGCACTGCAACATTGATAAGTAATGAAGAATGTGTGCGGAAAGGCAGGCCATGTAGTGGATTCAAATACAAATGTACTGTCGATAACAATATTTCATAGCTCATGTTCCTTACATTTTTATTAATGGTGGTTTTTCAATTTGTTGTCTAAGAGTAAGGTAAAAATTGATGTGTAAAAAGTGATGAGTAAAACCAAGTGAAAATTATTTTTTAATTTTAATAAAAAAGTTTTATGAATTTTATGTTATTATTACTATGCAATTTTTAAGGTCATGATCAAGTTAGACAAGTTTATGAAGGCATATATATTCTATCTCAAAATTAATTTTTTTACAAGTGAAAATTAATTTTTAATTTTAATAATAAATTTTTTTATGAATTTTATGTTTTATAAACTTTTATATGAATTTTATGTTTTATAAACTTTTAGAACGTGGTAAGTTTTAAATGGGGAATATAAATTCAAAAGCTTCTGGAACATGAGAACATCGAAACATGAATATAAGTGTTCATGTTTCATTTACGTTTCTAATAGTGAATATAAGTGTCTATTTTTAATAAGTTTCTGAACATGAATGTAAGTGTTTGTGTTTTATATGCTTATGAACCTGGAAACATTTAGAATGTGAATACAAATATTAGTAAAAGTTTTATCCAAATTTATAGTAAACATAAAGTTAGAAATATCAATGTTATATATATAATATATATATATATATATATATATTTTGTAGATGATAATGTATTTAGATAATGACATATATACATGCTACAAGAATAATGGATGGTGTGTTGAAATATATCATATTTTAATTTATAATTTGTTTGAATGCACTATTTATCATTTTTATATTATATTTATGGTAGATGAACACATCCCCACATTGAAATTTAAGACAAGAGTGTTCTACCTTTTAACAATATTTAAATTCTAACCTTTATTTCAATAAAAATGTAAACCATTTTTTAATTATTTTATCTCCAATGTCTCAAAATTTAGTATTCAAATTATATTTCAATCAAATTGGAGTCTAATCTAGGATAGTTTTAATTTATACTATTTGTTGAAATTGATATATAGTATATTTGACTTTACTATTTTAGTATCTGTAATTGTTTAACAAGCTAAAAGTGGAAACTCTGGTTTCTATTGGAAAAAAACTTCAAACATATCATTTCACAAGACATTACTATTAGGCTTTAAGAGATCACATAAGCAATTCAAATAGTAAATCCACTAGGTAGAATTTAAGAAATCACAACACATAACTTACAACATTACTAGAAATCTCACAACCAAATGTAGTGGACAAACATACCTAGAAAATGTCAATATGAGTGACAAATGATGGGAAGATGCCACACACCATTTTTCACAATGCACTACTCAAATTGCTCCTCAGTGCAACTTACTCACCCAAGACACTTCAATAAATGCCACAATTCTCACTCAATTGTGACCAGTCAATATGCCTTGGCCTTCCTCACATAAGACTCACAATGTTTCTCACTCACACAAGACTCACCATGTTTCTCACTCACACAAGACTCACAATGTTGCTCACTCACACAATTACCCACAATGCACCATGACGTCAAAATAGAAATGATGTCAAACAATTTGTATTCTTCATGATGGGGTAGCTATTTTATAGGTATAAATTAAGGGTTTTCGTGTGTGTGTTTGGGGGGTGGGGGGAGGGAGCATCATGACATTAACAAAAAATTGGGGTCCACAAGCTTGGGATATTATAGAAGCTTCCTATCAAGTAGGGATGATCTAGGTGGATATTGGCGGGCACCCTCCTATTCCACTTGGAACCCCACCATTGTTTCTTTCAGTTTTCAGTTTCCTTAATTGTAGCACAATTTACTAATTTTTGGCAGTTTTCGGGTCCTAAACATTCAGAGCTGTTTTGAGGCCCTAAACGATGTTTTTTTGGGAAAAAAGGAAAATATGAGTGTTTAATTAATGTTTGCAGTTTAAAGTTGTATTCCAGGATATATCTTTCTAACAAGGTATTGTGCACGTCAAATGGAGATCGTATGCCAAAGTTACAACCCTCGGAAATTGATGTACCAATTTACCCCAACGAGGCCCACAATTTTGGTGATTCATCTCCTAGGGTTAGGTTTTTGGATGTTTAGGGTTTTCCATTGTTTCTCAATAATAAATAGGCCTTTGAGCCTCATTGTAAGACAGTTCAGAGGCATGTAGCCGCCACATATCTTCTCAAAGATAAGTTACCATCGCCCGAGCTACTTTATTTCCATTATGTATGTAAGCATATTTAAGCTCTTTGATATTAATGAAATGAAGTGTTATTTCTGATGCATCTCTGTATTTATGGTTATATTTGTATTTTGTTGCGTTCATTTCTAAGTTCGGATCAGTGGTATCAGAGTGGTCTACTCTTTCTCTATTTTTCTTTGCATGTCCCCAACGAGGTCAGGCTATAAGGATTTAGGGCTCGAAGTGGTTGAACATTTGCAAGACCAGTCTCGCAAACCCTAACGACCTCCCATGGCGGAAGAAAAGAAAGACAAGGGAGCAAGAGATCCTTTTAAAATATTGCTCGAAGAAGCCCTCGAGCGACAGAGGAACACGATGATGGACAACTTTGCCTAGATCCTTGAACGGATGCCCACAAGTGATGCATCCTCGTCCAACAGTCACTCTAGAGGCGTCGCTCCCTTCAAGGTACAAGTCAACTTTGAAATTCCCATATTGGAAGGCCATATAGATTCAAACGCCGTAGATAGATGGTTAAATATGTTGGAATGATATTTTTCAGTTCATGATTTTTCCAACTGGGAAAAGATTACTTTTGCGCTCCTCAAAGCCGCCCCCCACGTCAAGGACTAGTGGGAAACATACCGCGAACAGAGGGACGAGAGAGAACCCTCACTGTTTTCAGCCGAACCCACATGGAATTCTTTTTGAGATGCCATCAAGGAACAATATTACCCCGTGGGGAGCTATGAGGACAAGTACATACAATGGACTACGTTGCAGCAACAAAGGGATCAAGATGTGCATGAGCTGATGAATCTATTCCATACCCTGCACACAAAGTTGGGTATCAAAGATTCAGAGAAACACTTGGTGCTTAAGTATCGCAGTTGTTTGCATAGATACATTCATGGATTTCCTTGACATCTCCTCGCTTGGTGCAGCATATTGATATGCTTCCAAGATCGTGCAGAAATTGAAACGGAAGAAGCAAGACTTTGGATCTGCGAACAAAAATCAGATCAAATAACAAAGCCCAGTTGGGACCCCCCAAGGAAACTCCTCGAAGCCGCAAGCCAAGGGTGACGAGAAGGAATAGAATGACACCAGCAAGTGGTGTGATTTCCATAAAACTCCCACTCACAACATAAATGAATTTCGTGTAAAGTAGATGTTACACCAATTTTTGGTCATCTAACCATGTATAATTAGATGGATCGAAATACACCATGTAAGACCAATGCTACCATAGTAAAATTTCTTTCACTAAGAAATAATTTAATAGACCATAGTTTATTAAGTTATTTCTGGTCCAAATAGAAAACCCCATGAGGAATAATTAAATAAATCCTTATTTATTTGATCCTCTCTTTAATAATATTCTTGGTCATATTTAACCCAATTAATGAAAAATAATTACATAAATCATTATTTATCTTATTATTCTGTAGGAATAATTAATTAAATCCTTATTTAATTAATATTCCTTGTTAAATTTGAAATCATTTAGGAATTATAAAATAAATCATTATTTGTTAAATTATTTCTTGATCTCATCCTTGAAATGATAAATAAATATTTTATTTGTTTATTGTTTCTAAATAAAGGGATTTAACCAATTTAAATTCCTTTTCCCTCCAACAAAATATAATAAAATATTCTAAGCAGTTAGATCTAGATCTTGGTTAATAATATTTTATTATGCACCATTATCAAGAATAACTCAATATTTTTTTATAAATAGGAGGATTTTCTATTCACTTCTTACTTTTGATCCTTTTATCACGGTCAGACTTTGATCCTCTTATCATTGTCTATCTTTGATTAATTTTATTTTCTTTTTGCTTATTGAACTCCCTTTGAGTTCTACACGTCTTGGGTATTCTACACAATTGAGAGAGAAAATCTGAAGCTGAAGCGTTTGAGGACAACCAAGAACCCATCCCATTGAGGGGGACTGTATCAGTTCTCTTCCCAGGTGTTACCCAATACAAAAAATTCTTTATAATTCTTGTCTTTTCCATTGGATATTTTGGAGAAACTTTTATTTCATTTTATTGTTTAACTGCTTTATTTGCATAGATCTGGGTTTATTTTTCATTTATTTCAACCATCTATTGAAAATCTAAGAATTTAGACAACCATCTTTGTTGTTAGGGTTGTTTGTCATGTGCAGCTAAAGTGATCTCTTTTCGTACACTTGCGTTAAGATTTCATACTAACAATTGGCGATTCCACAGGTTTTTATTCAGATTTTCTACATGACCATCCACTTCAGTACCTAGGGTTTTTATTCAACTATTTTTAGCCTATTAATGTTTTTTTTTTTACCTTTTATACCCTAAAACAGTAAAAAACCTAACTTCCTCATGTTTCTAGGTGTTTTCCGCAGATATCAGGTATCAGTCGCGCCATAGATGACAAAAAATTTCTGCAACATGCCGCCAAGACTTCCGGAAGTGCAGCTCACACTTTTCAGCCCAAAACCTGCGAGTTCAGGGCCCAAATAGTAGTTGTTAGGCCAAAAACTGCAAGTTCACCAACAAACAAGTCAGTACCTACGAGCTGCAATTTTTTGCGAGGTTCTTCTGTAATTTTCATGGTTTGCTGCAAGCATTGTTCAGGGTTGTCTGACCTCTGTCTCCACCCGTCTTAGGCCTGGATATGCTTAGTTTTTCTTTTTGAATTGGGAACAAGCCTCTTAGGGATTTAGTACACTTCCAAATTTTTAGGAATGGTTTAGCTCAGTAGGTAGTCTGAGATTTTGCAGCGCTTTCAGTCATTTTTCAGGGTCTGATCCCTCTTTCTTTTAGATCCATTCACATTGGTTATTATCTCATCCAAAACTCCCACTTGAGTCTTTTTTGACCTCTCCCTTAGGGTCCCTCTTGTTTCCCTTAGGGTTTTAACCTGTTGCCTCCCATTTTGCAGCATTTTTCCCTTTGGTTTCTTGATGTTTTCTGCACCTCTTTTCAACAGATCTGAGTCATTAGATCCTTGTCCCTTAGACCTTAGATCTTTTGGCCACCTTGTGTGTTTTGAGTCAATTTCACCTGCCTCTTAGAACAATTTCTTGGGAGCCCGTCTTTTTGGGTTGAATTTATGCATCTTTAGTTGTTTATTTCACTTTCGTTTCAGTTTTATTTACAGTTATACATCAATTTTTATTTTTCTTTATACACAATCGTCTGGGCTTAATTAAAGTTAACATACATATTGCACAACAAAGAGCACTTGGTTATACACAACCGTCTGGGCTTAATTAAAATTAACACAGATTTCACACATGCACACCTAAAGCGAAGAGCGCTTGGTTTACACAGCCAAGCCAAGACATAAACATCGTAATTAATTTATTTTCCCCTATGTGCCTTTGTTTATATCTCTTCACTATTGGGTTACTTATGTCTTGTGATCATTGCGCCCCCAAGGCATTTATCCCATAGACTCCTAGGTCTTCATCCTCAGTTTCCGTTAGGAAGACTTACTCCACCTCGTAGACATCGAGTCCCTATACCAACTCTGATTCTGGTCCATCGAGCCCTCACTCTGATTCTGAACCTGATTCTCGTCTAGCTCATTCTCCTACCATGTTATGTGCCAATTCAGGTACTGGTCCTAATGCTGGTGGTAGCCCTAATTCTGGGGCTGCCAATAGTGAAACCAATACCGGAACCATCTCGACTACTCCCTTGCTACCTTTTATGGTAGGTTTGAGCCTCCCTGATTTCAGTCAGTTAATTAATGACCCTATACACCACGATCTAGGTTGGCATGTTATGCCAACTAAGCTTCCTTCTTACATCCCTAAGTTCGAAGGAAACGTTGGAGAGGACCCTACTAATCATGTCCGCTCCTTTCACATGTGGTGTTCATCCAATTCTATCACTGATGACTCTATCTGTCTTCAGTTATTCCAGCGCATGTTCATTGGAGACACTGCAAAGTGATATGTCGATTAGGCCTTTGCCTCTCATTCCACTTTTTCAACTCTTGCTAAAGCATTTCTAACCTACTTCCAGTTACCTCTCTGATATGATACCAATACCGAGTTGTTGACCGCATTATGTCAAAATGCTGCCACCTGCCTTTCTAACCATGTCCAAGAATGGCATAGAAGGAGGAGCTTATGCCGAGCTCCCACATTCAACGACTGTGTTTATATGGATTGGTTTCTCAGGAGGATTTTGCCTTATATTGGTAAAGATGTCGCATATAAATTTCCTCAGAAAGAGGAAGAAGCTCTCCAAATCACATTGAAATATGATCTCATCTACGCCTAGTCTGGTTATTTTTATACTGTCTTACCAGATCTTCCTAGACCTGGTGGTACCAACACACCAGGGGCATCTCACGCCACCGACGGTATCGTTGGATCTCTTTCACATCCTTATACTCATCCTCCCATGGGTTATGGTTTCCCTCAGGGAGGGGCCAACTCCTCTAGCACTTATCCCCCTCCCGGCAACATGTATTCAGGACAAAGCACATTTTCCCCATTGCATCAACCGATGCCAGGGCCTTTGTTTTCTCAACCTATTTACCCCAATGTTGCTCAACCTCCTTTCTATCCTTATCAACAGCCTGGTGCTTTAGCCCCTCTGGCATTAGCACCCTAGCCTCCTATTCCTTCTCAACCTCTGCCGCAGTAGCCACCTCCCGCTTCGAGTCAGGTGTATGCATAGTAGAGCGCAGCCGATCCTCAAAACTCTAAGAAAAAGAGGAAAGGCAACCAAAATCAATTACCGCAAGGTAATCAAGGGCGCCAAAGGAACCCGCCAAACACTAACAACCAGTAACATGGAAACTAGCCCAAGCAGGATAGGCCTCTTCGTACGAACAAGCCTTATTCTTGTTGGGGTTTCCATGGCCATTATACTCACGATTGTCCCCTTTTACCCTGAATGTGTCAGTTTTTGGAAGCACAAGCAGCATATAGAGGACAACAAGCCATGGTTTTGGCTCCTCCAAATACTACGCATGTTTAACCAGTTGTTTTTACTTATCCTTTCCCTCATCAAGGATATGTGGCTTCCTAACCCCCTCAAGGTCAGGCTGCCCCTCAAACCTCTCAGTATGGTACCTATGATTACTAAATTCTCATGATGAACTATGAAGTGGTTAATACCGCTGATGTCAACCTTCAAACTCGGTCGCGTCAATATGGCAAGCCTCTTGTTTCCTCAACAATCGAGTCTCAAACCAAAGTTTCCATAGAGTCCAGTTTGACACCTGATTCCACTTTACAGATCCCTCAGCCAAGAGAAGAGGTCCTTCCCAAGATCCCCAAAGGGCCATTACGTCGAAATGTTGCTTCTGCCAAAGCTGCCCATAATTACAACATAATATATCACTTAGCACAATCTCCTGCTGCTATGTCAATGCTAGAAGTCCTCCAATCGTTCACTTCACAACGTAAAGCTCTATTATCTGCTTTGGGCATTGTGTGTCCTTCAGACGATCATTTGATCATATTTGATGTTGACAAATCAGATCATCCCCCCTTACCTTCATTTGTCGCCTTCCAAATACCAATCAAGATTCGGAATGCCTATGTTTCACGTTGTATCATTGATGAGGGTGCATCCACCTGTGTGACGTCCGCCTTTGTTTGGAAGAAACTGGGATCACCTGAGTTAGTCCCATCCACCATCACTTTGCATACTTGGGACAATCACTCTTCTCAACCCCTGGCATGTACCGCAATTGTCCTGTCATCCTTGCAAGAAAGACTACTTGTATTGACATTGACGTCATTGATTACCCCTTAGATTACAACATCATGTTGGGTCGTAGTTAACCTATATGATGTTTTTTGTCGCATCTGCGGTTCACCGTTAGATGTTCTTTCCTCACAATGGAAAGATCATTAACATCAATCAGTTGACATATTACGAACTGAAGTCTCAGCTCTCTCCCGATTCTATCATCTCTTCAGTGGCAGATAAACAATTAGTCACACCTCTCACCAGTGTGTCACCATGATTCTATAAATATTCCACCTTACATGTTTCTTTCCTTGGTCCCCCCCCTCTTGTCGTAGATCCTAGCTTGTCGAATGTTTTCATGATGAAATCATCTTGGACTAGCCATAAGCGGTCCGGTTCGACCACCCAGTAGCCTACGCCTCTACAACCTGTTGGTGGTCACTCGACGAAGCCTACAGGGCATTACTTTGAAGGACATTCCTCTTTTTCTGGTGTCTCTTCCACTTCTTTTCAACCAAGAAGGGTTCCCCCTAGCTTAACCAGTTGGGAGCCATTCCGCCAGGCCATTACCCCTTCGGTCAGATATTGTTTCTCGCTCCCCCCTTTGGAGCATTTTTGATGCCTGTTATGGCTACATTGAGCCTTCCCAATTTTACCTTAGGGATCCTAGTCTGGTACATTTATCCCCCAACTGAAACCCTGCCTGGTTAGCTCAAACCTTATATTGCTTTGACCCTGGTCCAACTGGTTGCCACGACTCCTACCTTTGCTTCAGTGCCTCAGCCACCTCAACAAGAAGCTACTCATGTTGCGAAAGCATCTAGTTAGGAGGCAATGCCAAGAAGAAGGAACCTAAGGATAAGGTTTCCCAAACAACTCCTGCTCCTCCTAAGCCTCCAAAGAAGTCACCTCTGTGCGCTTTTTGTGATGTTTTTGGGCATGCTACCCAAAATTGTTATGAGCTTCCTCTTCTCAAGCATGTGTTCAATGAAACATTTCTTGAATCCGATATTCCAGAGGTCCATGTTACCTTACCCGATTCAACTAAGAAACTAAAAAATTTGTGCACAAAACACCTGTGTTCTTTGTGTGATATTTATGGCCACTATTCTCACCTCTATCCTCGTCTTGAAGATTTTCGCGACACCTTGAAGTCATCCGCCGAATCAAGGCCAAACATATCTCACCTGCTACTCCTCTACTCGTGCGTTTGGCTTAGCCTGACCAAGAGGACATTGTCATACCTCCTCCTGATGTCGAGATGACGAAACCTTCAACCATTATCCTCTATCTGTCACCATCCATGAGATCCTTGGCAGAAAACCCCTCTGGGGCATTCCCTTCTGTTTCGATTGAACCTCCTTCAACAATCACCTTGGGCTCAACATCGGTAGATGTTTCATCTACTAGCTCTTTGTCTACCCTCTATAGAGATGTGTATGTGAACCATATCTCTCATGATGATGCACCAGGTAGCCCCACCACATCATTTGGTATTTATTCTGCCAGTCCCCCCATATTTCACTCTGATGAAGACATTATGGAAGCAATAACCACCCCTAACTTTCCTTGGGATGATATGCACCACCGTGTGTACTTCCCTCCGTAGCAGTTCCATGATCAGTATGTTGTGGAGTCTAAAGACTTCATCTCTGATGAGGTCGATTGGTTTAGAAATCCCATTCCTGCACCCGATGCTTTCGACGAAGAGAACATTGCCTTGGGGGCACCTATCGCCCTGGAAGAAATTGACGCTTACTCCAAGATACTCAAATAATTACGCAATGTTTCCGCCAGGTCCTATTCAGAGAGGCCCGAACATGATCCTATCGCTGTCGAACACCATATCGACACACGTCCCGATATCTACCCTATCCATATGTTATCACTCATTATTTTTAACACTTTCATTGATAGGGTCATACATGTTATTCACCTAGGTTGTTGTGGTCTCATAAGCCATTTTCATGAAATTTCTAAAAAATTTGCATTTGATGATGTCTACCGTAAGTTTAAAACCCCCCTCTAAATCATGTCATTTCAGTCAAATCAACCTCATATCATATAGTTTTCATCCCCATGCCTTTTAATCACAAAAAATTCCACTTGTTATTTTTTCATATTTTCGTAGCGAATTACAAGGAAAATAAGTAGATTTCACTACGAAACTGCCTAACATTTCCATAGCGAATTTGTCAGTAGTTAAACAGTTTTTGCTACGAAACTGGGTTTTTCTGCATAAAGTGTCAGAGTGATGTGAGGTGTCAACTTTTGATAAGACAAGTAAAGGATGAGGTCATTTGAGTTCGTTATGATGAATCTCAAGCATGCATAGCTGTATTTACTGTCCTTATGGTCTTTTATGGTCACATGTATCATCATTAAACTCTGAGTTGTCAAATTATCTTTAAAACTTTACCCCAAGCTGCTCTTTGTCTTTCAGTGTTTAATTCTTGCATGTGAAGTATCCCACTGTTGATATTTGAGAGCTGCTTCACCACACCAAGCAAGTTGTTATTTGACTTCGATTCTACAGGTGTCATCAAAAAGCGAGGCAACGAAGGTGTATAAAGCATACATGGAATTGAAAAAAAAAAACAAACAAGGGTGGCTACAGTGTAAGGTATGAGCCTATGGATTTGAAGCTTCTGAATGAAGATCCTACTACTATGGAGGCTTTCAGGAAGGTGGGATTCCTACGGTTCTACCAAAAGTTACAGGGTTTCCATCTACAAGTATCCAAAGACTTTTCCACCAATTTTACAGGGACGCCATCAAAGGTTTGGGATTTTGAATCTCACAGTGTCACCAAAGATCATATCACAAGCTACAGAAATTCCTATAAGTGGTGAAGAACGGTTTAAAGGCACAAAGTTCAGAATGCAAGGATATGAAGAATTTCTCAAGCAGGAGCACAGAGGAGCTGACATGACAAATGGCATCTCCATAGGTTATATGAAGGAGAATTATGCAAAGTTGTTGCTGGTTGTTGGGTGCCAGTTTTGCACACTTTTCCTACACTTTTTTTTCCGTATTTTGTCTCATGACTATAACCAATGGGACTATATTTGCCTCTTTTTCCTACCTTTCTATTCTAACTTGTGTTGTTTCACCTTATTTTCATTACTCTACCATTTCATCAATTATTATGATATATCATGCCTTTTTATGAGTAATTGAGGATGAATGTTTGGAGAAGATATATGGTCTTTGTGTTGTCTTTCCAGATGTCATTTATAGCACCAAATATCCCAAGCAAAAGGTCCACAGGAGTAGTTAAGAGGGTGTTGTTCCAACAAAGCGATGCTGTTACACCTTGTTGTTACAAATCCGCTGGAAAACTACTGTTACACTCTGTTGTTACAGATGCACTGGCGAACTGTTGATACAATTTTACCGCTGACTGGATCTCGTCAACACCTGTTGCTGAATTTTCCTTTAGCTATTACACTGCAGTTGTGGTTTTATTACGATAGCTGTAGAAGTTGTTTCACATTGTATTTTTGGATAACAGCCTAAGGGCGGTTTTGATTGTAATCTATAATTTTCTAGTCAGAACTTTATTAAGAAGTGGTTATAACTATATGTATTCTATTTCGATCAGCATGAGAATCATAATATTCTCATGACTGATCTATCCCTTGATTTTCTAAGATGTAACCACTATATAGTTCTTGGCCCTAGAGGTCGAAAGGTTAGTAGAGAACAACATTATTTTGGCTCTGTAATTGTGCTCAAATTAATACAGATTATTCTGTTATTGATGTTACATGTGTTATTCAATTTAGTTTCCGTTAAGTTCTTCCTCTACCTGCACCCTGCTAGGGAGGAAGGGCCCTCCTTCTTAGCAGGGATTGCAGTGATTAAAGTAGTTGTGTGTATGTATTTATATTTCATTTTATGTATCAGTAGAGGTGTTGTTGCTATTGTTCAGCTGTGAATATATCCGCTTCAATTTCAATACTTGGTATGCTGTTACACATATGATATTAGAGATACCAGTTGGATTTTTTTGTTAGGCAGGCTAGAATATATTAATTGAAGTGTGATTCTAGTCTTGTAGATCATTTTATTCCTGCATGAGTGATTTACTTCGAGCATTTAATTCAACAACAATTTCTTTTCTTTGGAATTGCTTCTGGTTGGGTGTATCGGCACAGACAATTCAACTATCATTGGAATAAAAAAACGTCCCTAGATTGATAATTTATGTGTATTGTTTAGTCATTTTAAAAGTGATTAATACGGCCCCAACATTTTGGCGTTGTTGCCGGGGATGGAAGTGATGATCCAATCAATCAAATTTGTTTCTTAAAAGTGCAATTTCAATGTGTTTTTTAGAGTGTTTCCAGCGACACAATTGCCAGGAAGTAAGACGAGAGGTAAGAACCTGCGCAACACTCTAACGAAATTGAGTGGGCTCACCAATGTCTTGTTGGGACACTTAGGAGAGTGAATTTATGAGAATTTTGTTTTTCTTAGAGTGTCACCATTGACACAATTGCTGGGCGGTAAGACGAGAGGTAAGAACCTATTCATTGCTCTAACAAACTTGAGCGGGCTCACCAATGTCTTGCTGGGACACTTAGGAGTTGAATTTTGGGTGTTCTTTTAGGGTTTCTTCAGCTATACAGTCGTTGGGCGGTAATACGAGAGGTAAGAACTTGCGCATCGCTCTAATGAACTTGGAAAGGCTCACTGCTATAGAAACTGAAGCACTTATGGGATGAATTGATACACATAGGGCCCATGTGTGTCGATAGGACAACATTGACATCTACAAACACCCCCCACTCTACTGACTACAAGAAAGATGGGTCGTAAGAAGGAAAAGAAGAGTGCAGATTTGGGAAGAAAGACATTCTTTGGAGATCTGATCTCAAGGGCAGAAAAGGAACAGTCCATGTCATATAGAGATAATAGGAAGATAGGACCACAGAAAGCAGCTACCATATCAAAGCCTGGACCATCGGTTTCTTCCGTGTTTGGACCTCACCATCCTTCAAACAACATATCCACTCCTGATACCAAAACTACAGATTCAAAACAGCGGTGGAGAATCATTGATCAGGATCTGAGAATTGAAGGACATGGAGAGACCGGCCGGGAGCATCAGGGACCTGAGGAAAAACATTCAGTTGATCATCAATTGGATGCTGGTAGTGTTGTTAACAATTGGTCCTGGAGCAGCCTGATCCTTTTATTTGTCAATCTCCAGTACACTCTGAGGTTAGTTCATCCCATCAGGAAGAATCAACCATGGGGGACGAGAATGTTAAGACAGATAGCTCTGTTACTTTTGAATTCCCAATAGTAGTAACACGGGATGAGGCTCCTATGAAGAATATTCCTTTATCATCCCTACCATCCTTTCAAGGGATGGTTGTTGAAGACCTTGATACATTTCTGTTCGAATTCGATGTGTTGTGTAAAGGTTATGACTACACTTCAGATGCCCAGAAGCTGAAATTATTCCCTGCTACTCTGAAAGGAGCAGCATTAAGATGGTTCATGAGACTTTGTGCTGGCACAATTTGAACCTGGAATGACATGAGAGAGCCCTTCCTCTTTAAGTATCAAGATTACTATAGAACCAGGGACTTGAAGGACGAAATTTTCAGAATTGCACAAAAGGAGGAGGAAAGTATGGAAGACTATATGGAGCAATTTCACTACAACTTACAGAGGTCTAAGTTCAGTAACTTAGATCCAGAAATTCTAAAGCCAATATTTTTAAGAGGTATAAGAGATGATTGTCTAGAGAATCTGAACCTATTGGGAAAAGGAGACACATCACAAGAACCTCTTGATGAAATAATGAAGCTTTGCCTGTGTATCTCAAGAGGATCGGTCAAAGGGAGAGTTTCAGTTTGGGACTCTTCAGTCCAGATACAGAATTCCACGAGTGGAGGAGTAACCAGAGAAGAGATCGGGAACTTATTTGAGGATTTTAAAACTGACCTCCTTAGCACTCTATCTTCCCAGATCACTATAGTACAATTCAAGAAAGCACAAGCAGAAGCTAAATCAGCCTTAGCAATATTTTGTCCCCGATGCAAAAAGAAACATTTGGAAAGAGAATGTGGACTGAATAGTGTCAGCTTGTGCAACATCTGTGATTTAGCACATTCTACAAATCAGTGTCCTGAATTGCCTAGAATGAAGGCGGTACTTCAATAATCAAGCGAGGATGTTCAATCTTCTTATTTCATCGGATAAAAAATACCATGGCAGCCACAACCTACAGGTATGCCTTCAGATTTTTCCTCTTTTTATACTTGGAATAATGTTTATAATAGTCAGCAATATCCATGGCAGTATCCTACTCCTTCCTCAACACAATTCCCTTCACCATGGAACCAGTGCCCATCTCCTCCACCAATGCAATATCCTTCATCACAACCCAATCCTTAGGGTCAGAACAGGAGAAGTAATGGCCAAGGTCCAATACCCCCTCCTATACCAATGTAGAAGCAACAGTTACAACTGCCTTCTATTCAAAATCCTACACATTCTGTCTGACCCCAATTACCTATGAAACCTAACCCCAATCCAAATAATAAGTCAGCCCAAAGCATGGATACTCCGGTTACCCTCCAGACTTATCTTATTACTCCTGTTGGACTTAACAAGGTTCAGCTTCGATCAGGGAAATTAATCAGATCTAAACATACTCCCATTATTACCGAAGAATGTGAATCACCTAGGAAGGATATGGACGATTCTGAGGTAGTTGTTACACATGTAACAACTGATACAACACCCGTTTTTACATCTATAGCAGCTAGCTCGAGAGGATCTATTGTTCCTACAACAGCCAATTCAAGTAAGGTTGGTACATCTATGATAGCTGACTCAGGTGTTAGCATTCAGAACCCCCCATACCCTCAACGATTAACTGAAACTGGGTTGGCCTCACAACCTAAATCCGAATTCCTCAAGGAGCTGCAAAATTTGTATGTGCATATTCCGTTATTACAAGCTCTTAAGGAAGTACCTATCTATGCTAAAATAGTGAGGAATCTATGCGTCAAAAGACCTGGAAGGAAACCTAAAGACCCTGCTACTATCCATGTAATGGGGAAATTGTCCGATCTTATGATTGATCAGCCTTTGTTGAATAAATATAATGACCCAGGGAGCCCTACAGTGACTGTCCATATTGAAAATAAACCTATAAAAAATTCTTTGATTGATCTAGGGGAAACTATTAATGTCATGAATAAATACCTCTTCATCTCTCTAGGACTTCATGGACTTAGACCTACATCCACAGTGCTTGAATTAGTAGATAGGTCCCATGTCAAGCTCGAGAGAATGATAAAACATGTGGTTATCACTATGGCTTCCTGGAATTATCCGATTGATTTTCTCATTTTACAAACCAAATTCAACCTGGGGGGTCATCCTTTAATCTTGGGAAGACATTGGCTAGCCACTGCAGATGCATATATCAGATGTAGTTCCGAATCTATGGTGATCTCAGATGGACAGGCCACTCAGAACCTGAGCCTTTATCCCCCAAAAAAACCTCATATGGATTCAATTAGTCCTTGGTGGGATGAATTTTCACCTGAATCTAATCTTTCCCTACCTCTTCTCACGCTTAGAAAAGCACAATACTTTAAGGATGAAACAAAGGACAATATCATTAATGGTTTTATTAGTAATTCACTCCCTGTTGTCTCCATTAGAGATTTGGGAGAAGAAGATGAGGTAGATGGTGCAATTATTGAACATTTGAAAACAACTCCGCATACTATCAACAGTCTCATTGAAATCGAACCGGGGAAATGTTTAAACATCAATCCTAACCTGACTACTGAACAAAATAGATTACTAATACAACTATTACAGAAATACAAAAAGGCATTTGCATGGGACTATACAGATATGAAAGGAATCAATCCTGGCCTATGAACCCACCACATTTACCTTAAAGAAGACTTCAAACCAATTAGACAACTGCAATGCCGAATGAACCCCGCACTTAAGGAGATAGTGAAAGAAGAATTGTGAAAACTCCTTAATGCTAATTTCATCTACCCCATTTCTGATAGCCAGTTGGTATCTCTGCTTGTCATAGTTCTGAAAAAGAATGGAAAATGGAGAGCCCGTGTTGACCATAGAGAGCTTAACAAGGCCACTCAAAAGGACCATTTTCCTTTACCATTCATTGATCGGGTCTTGGATACTCTCTCTAGAAAAAAATTCTTTTCATTTCTAGATGGGTTTAGTGGCTATGTTCAAATATAGATTACCCCAGAAGACCAAGACAAGAAAACCTTCACTTTCCCATGGGGTACTTTTGCATACAAAGTCCTTCCCTTTGGCCTCTGTAATGCACCAGCAACCATTCAGAGGGAAATATTGGGTATTTTTATCTGATATTTTGAATGACTGTCTTGAAATATTTATGGATGATTTTACACCCTACGGGGATGCCTTTGAGACAACATTAGCTAACTTGGAAAAAGTGTTGGAATGTTGTGAACAAACTAATGTTGTTCTGAGCACGGAAAAATGCCACATGATGATGACCGAGGGAATTGTGTTGGGACCTTTCATTTCAGCAGATTGAATCAAGGTAGATCCTGCAAAAATTGAGGTAATCTCGAAAATCCCGACCCCTAATACTCCAAAAGAGGTACACAATTTTTTGGGACATGTAGGATACTATAGGAGATTCATAGAGAACTTTTCAAAGATTTCATCTCCTCTATTTTCATTACCCATGAAAGACGCAGAATTTGTGTGGACAGGGAAGTGTGAGCAGGCCTTTTTAAATTTGAAAAAATGTGTAACAACAGCACCTGTTTTATGAGGACCAAACTGAGAATTTCCATTTCATATTACTACGGACGCATCTGACATGGCTGTGGGTGTTGCTTTGGGGTAGCTGGAGGAGAAGAAACCTTACACCGTTTATTACATCAGCAATAACTTCACTCCAGTAGAACTCAACTACACTGTTACTGAGAAGGAATTCCTAGCAGTAGTGCATGCTATCAAAAAAATTCGGCACTACATCACCGGGTACCAAGTTTTTGTACACACTGACCATGCTGCAATTCGATTTTTGATGAACAAGCCTGTTACTAATGGTAGAGTTACACGATGGTTATTGCTTTACAATAATTTGATATTACTATTTTAAATAAACCCGGAAAAGATAATGTAGTTGATGATTTTCATTCTAGATTAACTATAAGTGATGACTACACTACCACTGAGGATTATTTTCCATATGAATATATTTTTTCCATCTCTACTCACTCACCATGGTATGAAGATATAGCCAAATACCTTGCTGCAGGAAAATTCCCACACCAAATGTCTTCTAAGGAAAGAAGGAAGATTATACAACAGAGTGCTACCTACTCCTGGATTGAAGGCAATATCTATCACATCGGGCCAGATTTTCAGATTAGGCAATGTGTTAGAGAAGATGAGGTATTTGAGATCTTGAAGGCTTGTCATGAGGAACCTTGTGGAGGACACTTCGCTGACAAGAGGATAGGACATAAAGTACTCTCAACAGGGTACTACTGGCCAACTATATTCCAGGATGCTAAGAAGTTTGTGAAAGGATGTGATAGCTACCAAAGAATGGGCCAACCTCTGAAATCAAATGAGATATTGTTACAACCTCAGATAGTGATAGAACCACTTGAGAAATGGGCCCTAGACTTTGTGGGGCCAATTAATCCTTCATCACAACAAAAATCATACATATTAGTCTAAACTGATTATGTCACAAAATGGGTCGAAGAAAAGGCACTAACTAGAGTAACAGAGTAGGTTGTTTCAAAATTCTTGTTTGAAGATATTTTTTTTCACTTCGAGGTACCCAGAGAGATAGTGACAGATGGGGGGCCTCAGTTCACATCTCATTTGATCAAGAAGTTGGTCGAAAAGAATGGAATTCATCACCGAATCACTTCACCATATCACCAACAAGAAAATGGTCAAGTGGAAAGCACCAATAAATTCATTGAGGGAATCTTAACAAAGACAGTAGCCAGCCACCGAAGAAACTAGGCCGAGAAAATTCCAGAGGTATTGTGGGCTTATAGGAAAACATGGAGGAATACTGCAGGCTTCTCACCATATGAATTGGTGTATGGTAAGAATCCTTTATGTAGGAATTTACAGGGTAATTTCCTTAGATCAAGAACCAAAGGTCACTGCTCACAAACAGATCACAAATCAGTACACCAGTATAATCACGTGGTTAAAACCCTCAAAGAGGGAAACAGTCCACGACCTGAGCCAACGCGGACACTTCAGGAAATTTATTAATATAAAAAGAAAAGTTACATATGTTTCTCTCATAAACGATTACCGGACAAATGACCCTCCATGCTCTTTAAATAGAGATCATGGACCAATTGGGTGTTAAGCCATGGATCAAGTGTCATTAATACCGAGGTGAGAGATAACCGTCGAATCACTACAAATCGTGACTGTCGGATTATAAGTTACAAATGTACATGGTAAAGAAACACACTTTACCTAACTCTACACTATACTAAGTTATTCTTAACTATTTCCTATGTGTCGAAATATCCTAACATCCCCCCTTAAGATCAACTTGGGATAGGATTGAAGGATTTACAAAGGTGACACAAAAGGGGCCTATTTCCTATGTGTCGAAATATCCTAACATCCCCCCTTAAGAACAAATTGGGATAGGATTGAAGGATTTACAAAAGTGACACAATAGGAGAAGGAAGGAGGCATTAGAGGCTACCCCCCCTCAATGAAAATTTTCCTGAACTACAAGCATGGATCAACGTTTGATAAACTTCGCTTCTGTGAGAGCCTTCGTAAAGATATTGACTAATTGATCATTGGTTGGACAGTACTGCACTTCAAGAACACGATCATGAATGAGCTTTTAGATGAAGTGTATGTGGAGTTCAATGTGTTTCATACGCTGATGCTGACCTGGATCTTTACATAGATGAATGGAACTCTGATTATCAAGTTGGATGCTGTTGATGAAGACCAAATTCAGACATAATATGACGAAGCCACATGGCTTCCTTGCTGGCTTCAACTGCACCACGATACTCTACTTCTGCTGAAGAAAGAGATATGGCACTTTTTTTCTTACAAAACCAAGTAATATGTCCTGAACCAAGAGTGAATACATGTTCTGCAGTATACTTTCGATCATCAGGGTCACCAGCCCAATCAGAATCAGTGAAACCAATCAACAATGGAGATGCTCCTGCACTGTAATGAATCCCGAACTGAACTGTACCTCGAATATATCAAAGTATTCTTTTAGCTGATTTCCAGTGACTTTCATGAGATTGGTGCATAAACCGAGTGACAAGACCAACGACAAAGGAAAGGTCAGGACTAGTATGGGCTAGATACAAAAGTTTACCAACAAGTTGACGGTATAAGGTAGCATCAACTTCAGGGATAGTAAAAGTGATTGAAAGCTTGAATCCAGACTGAAAGGGAGAAGGGGCTGGCTTACAGTCTTCCATGTGAAAGTGGTGTAGAAGATCACAGGCATACTTGGACTGAGAGAGGGTAATGCCTTCCTTGGATTGCAAGACTTGAAGACCAAGGAAATAATTCAAGTGTCCTAAGTATGTCATTTCAAACTTCTTTCTGAGGCTAGAATTCACATGGTTTATATGGTTTGGATCACTACTAGTAAGGATAAAATCATCAACATAAAGAACAAGGATGGTGAAGGACTTACCCACTTTCTTGGTGTAGACAATGTTGTCAGAATGACACCTAGAAAAGCCATTATCTAATAGAAATATATCCATTTTGGCATACCAATCCCGAGGAGCTTGTTTGAGAACATAGATAGAATTCCTAAGGCGACAAACAAGGCTAGAGTCATTTTGGATAAAGCTAGGGGGTTGTTCCATGTAGATTTATTCATGTAAATATCCATGTAAGAAGGAAAATTTAACATCCATCTGATGGAATTCCCATTTAAAGGAAGCAACAAGGGAAAGAACAAGGCAGATAGAATTCATTTTGGCAATAGGGGAGAAGGTTTCAGTATAGTAAATGCCTTCAACTTGTGAAAATACTTTAGCGACAAGACGAGCTTTATGTCTATCCACTTTTCCATCTGGTCCAAATATTTTTTTGTAAACCCATCTGCATCTGACAAGTTTTCTTCCTTTTGGAAGAGGAACAAGATCCCAAGTATCATTTGCCAATAAGGAATGATATTCTTCATTCATAGCTTCATCTCAAGGTAGATGAACGGAGGCTTCTTCAAAGGTTTCTGGATCAAGATTTTTTGGAACTTGAGCCAATAAGGAAGAAGCTCTTTCGAAATGAGAACATGTACATCGTCGATCGGTAGGGTCACCTGCAAGAGAACCTGCTACATCCCGAGTAGAGCGGACCCATCTTGGAAGCGGTGGAGTATAAGGAACAATTTCATGAGGTGGAGGAGGATTTCCATCCTCACTGTCATCATCTGAACTAGAAGGAATGCTATTAAAAATAGAAGAGAGAGAGAGAGGTGGCACATATGCCGAATCAGGCTCGTAGGCCAAAGGTGGCACACCCGCTGAACTAGGCTCGCAGGCCGATATATTTTCATCAAACTTGAAATATATTTTAATGATTATATTTTTGGATTTTGGTTGAAGAAGTATATATCCTTGACATCTTCAAAATATCCAACAAAAATACATTTTTCACTCTTAGGTTCTAAGGCTTTATGTTTCACATCTAGAATATGGGCCCAAGCATCACTTCCAAAAACACGAAAGTGACTTACATCTGGTTTGATTGAGCTCCAAGCTTCTTCTGGAGTTATATTCTTTAAAACCTTAGTAGGAGTGTGATTTACTATGTAATTTGCACAATTAATGGCTTTTGCCCAAAAATTGAGACCAAGCCCTTTAGATTGAAGCATACAATTAGCAATTTCTTTTAAGGTGCGATCCTTCCTTTCAGCTACACCATTTTGTTGTGGAGTATATGGAACAGTATGTTGCAATTGAATGCCATGCTCAGTGCAGAAGTTGATAAATTTGTTGTTAACATATTCTCCACCATTGTTTGATCTTAACTTAAGGATTTGATGTCCAGATTGTTTCTAAATAAAGGCCTTAAAGGCCAAGAACATGTTAAAAACTTCACTCTTGAGTTTTAAGAAATATACCCAAGTGCGTCTGGAAAAATCATCAATGAAAGTTAAGAAGTACTTGCAACCAGAGAAAGAAACAACATGAAGTGGACCACATAAATCATTATGCACAAGCTGCAAAGGGGTTGAAGCATGCCAAGAGGCACGTTTGTCAAAACTATCCTAATGATGTTTTCCGAGTACATATCCGGAGCAAACACCATCTCGACAAGATACCATAGGAAGGCCCGTCACCATATTTTCCTTACATAGAGTTTGAAGAGAGCGATAGTTTAAGTGACAAAATCGCTCATGCCAAAGTTTGCTCACATCATCATTATGAGCAACAAAAACATAGGGAAGAGATGATGAACCAAAGTTGTCAAACTTATACAACCTTGTGGAATCATCAGCAATTCCAGTAGCTAAAATATGTTTAGGATCTTTTAGGTCCTTGATTACAACATCATGAGGTGAGAATTCTACTATTTCCCCTTCACCTGAATGAGTTATCTGATAAACAGATAGAAGGTTGCATGACAAAGTAGGAACACATAGTACATCATTAAACTGACCATTATCTAGATGAATGGTTCTAGATCCTACAACACTAAGAGATCTATCATCACCAACATAAATATGTTTGGTGTTACAATCATTTAAAGAAGAAAACATGGATTTATTTTTAGCCATGTGGTAAGAAGCTCTAGAATCAATGAGCCACTCATGAGAAGGAGAAGAAGAAGATACATTTAATGCATAACCAGATCTTGATGCTTGACAAACACAAGCAGAAAGTGCCATGCCTAAAGATGAAGGTGAAGAGTGCTCCAAATTTAAGTTGTGCTTCTTCATTGCTGCTTCTAAGGCTTCCATCTTCTTAAAACATTTGGACTCTATATGGCCATCCCGATTTCAAAAGTTGCAATGTCTATCTGTCTTCTTCCCTTTGTTTTGATTTACCTTATTATTTTGGTGATTTGATTTTTCAGTTTGCGGCTGAAATTGCTTAGGGCCCTTGTTTGGTTTAGGACCATATTTTTTATGATACTGCTTCTTGGGATTCTTTTGATATGATTGTTGTTGGGCTGCTGAGGCTTTCTTAGAAGCGTTTCCAGTAGTGATAAGACCAAGGTGTAAAATTTTTTCTTGTTCTTTTATCAAAGAATTGCAAAATGCATCAAAAGAGGGATTCTTGTAGGTGGTTCCTGAAGAAATGATGGCTTCTCTAGTGGAATGGAAGGCAGAAACAAATACAGAGTATGCAGGGCCAAGCTTAGAAAGAATGCAATAGATGAGGCTACCATCGTCCTATTGTAGCTTCTACAACACCCTCCCAAAATTTTCTCTCCTTCAATTTTTGAGCCCCTAATACTTGTGAAAAGAGAAATCAGACCTAAATTTACCTTTTCTAAACTTCAGGTCGCTAATTCGAAAATATGGTTAACTTTACTAAGTTTCGACCCGGCGACCTTGTGACCCCCCATGGTCGCTAAGTTGCCTAGTCGCACATCATTCTGAAATCAAACATTAGTGATCTCGCGACCCCATGACCTCTTAGGTCGCAAGGTCGAAAAGTCACAAGGTCGCACATATCATTAATTCGGTTCATTCGCGACCTTTCAACCCTCATTTATTGCCCACACGTGCGACCCCTTTATATATGTTAGTCATCGGTATTTTCACCTGTTGATGATGACTAGTTTCTTAAGCTAAGTTTTCTAGAAGCTGATCTCCAAACTGTCAAATATGTCATCTAGAAAACACCCCAAAACAATTTTTTTCCCCCTACCCCTTCTGGTCAGCCTATGATGAGAAAAAACCCATTTGTCAAGACCTATCTGGTTTCAGTCAAATAATCCTGTCCATAGTTTCCATAGCTGAAGGTTATCTATTGTCATTTACCCTTATTCCCCAAGTCATTCATTATCCAACTGTTGATAAAATTTCTGCAACCCTATCTATGGTCATATTTCATTTGAAGATCTAATCATACCAAAGAAAACACTCGAAATATGTCAAGATCGCCCCTAAGTTAGATAGTGGTGCTTTAGGGAATCCCGTCCTTGGAAAAAACATCTTGAGCCAAAAGCCTCTGTTCAGTACCAGCCAGCCCTGAATTAGCGCCTAATCTACAAAAACAAATATTGATCCATCCATAGGTCACGCCACTAAGAGGTCATTCTATCTCAGTCCAGAAGAAATTCTACAAAGATCCAAAATAGAAGAAGATAAGTATGTTCACTGCCTAAAAGAACATACTTAAGTCAGGCAAAATATCCACAAGACCCCAAGGAAGATTTTCAGAGTTCAAAGTCATTTGTTTGTTACATCTCTGCAGGGGTGTGATTGCATTAATGATCAATGTGTAAAAGAGCAAAAGAACAAGGTCAAAAGGGTCCTTCATGATGAGTTAGTTCGCCATCAGTAAAACAAATGAAATTTATTAAGTAAAGGGCTACTAATGGGTGTAGTCTAAAAGCCAAAGTTTCCTAAAGGAACATAGTGCAGCCTCCGAGTCATATGAATGCAAAGGGCTAATGTTTTACTGATCAAGCAGTATTCTCAGTGTCTCCTCCAAAAGGAAATTTCAACCTGCATCTGCAAACACAGTCAAGGGAAGTCAGTCAACTATGTCTAGCAAGAAAATACTCTGCATACACAAGTGATGTGACTCCTGATCTAAGGTTCACAGGGATGTTTTACAAAGGACATATATCGCATACCATGTCTCATAAAGAAAAATGTCAAATTTCACCTTCTTGCCCATTTGATATGATACCAAGCAGACATATGATTTGCATAAAGATGACACAGTTTTGAAAAGGATGAAATGTCATATCTACAGTGCTAACCTCCTTCATAAAAAGCAGATGGTTAAGAGCACAGTGGGAACCTCCTCCAAAAAAAGAGCAGATGGTTGGGAACACAGTATAACCTCCTTCATTAAAGTAGATGGTTAAAGGCACAGTGAGAACCTCCTTCATTTAAAAAGAAGAGGGTTAAGTTGTCAAAGTAATTTCAGAAATTGTGATTCACCTCCTTCCAAAAGATGAACAAAGGATGCATCATCAATTTTTTATATTTTTTTTGAGTAATTTTCCTTTTGAAGGACAGGTTTGAAAAACAGTGATAAAACAATGAGGGTTCATAGGTTAAAAACCTATTTCACATCAAGCAAAAGGATGACCTTTCTGGTGTTAAGAAATCTCTGTTTCCTCTGTTCATAAAGGCCTCCTTCTAACTGTAATAAGGGTGAAACTTGGGCTAAGGATAGCCTCATCAAAATTTCGAAGAAAACCCACATCGGAAGACAAGGAGAAAGGCCTCACACAAATTTGAAAGGCCATTTGTAAGGACTGCCATAATGGTTTCATGACAAATTTTCCATTGAGGACTAATATGAGAAAAACACAGTTTTTATAGCCCTTCTATACCAATCAGAGTGCTACAATCACCTATTTGCAATAATAGCCAAAAGCATCATGGTGTCAAAAGGCCTCCTCCACAAATGAGCAGAGGGCCCACCATTGTTTGAAAATATTCAAAGTGGACAAGTGAAGAAGGGGGCCCTCCACAAAAAACATTATAGAAAAAACACAGTTTGCAAAAGGCAAAGGGGGGTTTTAGAATTTTAAAAAGAGGAGAAGGCTATTAAAAAGGCCCTCATTATCAAGTTTCAAGATTCGAAACCAATGTTCCTTAGCCTCCTCACCAAAGAAAGAAGCGTTTTTCGGGAAAATTTTGAAGTTTTCAAGCTCAAGGCTCTGCGCCTCGTGCCTGTACATCTGCGCGGCGCGCCTGTAGGTGCCCGACCACACAGATTGCACTGAGGCGCGGTGTGCCTGTAGTTTCGCGTGGCACGCCTGTGCCTGCAGTCACCGGGCACCTGAGACTGACCCGACACCTCTTCTGCGCGGCGCGTTCAGCGCTAAACGCCCACTCGTTCACCTGTCTTCAACATGCTCCCTTGAACGCTGCACCAAAAATAAAAAAAATCCAAAGACTCATGTTTAAAGGTATTCCTCACCCCTTTGATGGAGTTTGAGTTCAAGGAGGGGTTTTAAGTCATAAATTATCACAGAAAGGGGGTTTTTCTGATGCTATAAAATAGTAAATATTTTGTGTCAGTTTAGAGAAGTTTTTATCACTGAAATTTCAGAGATGAACAATGATTAAACAAAAGGGTTAAATATGCCAAATTGAAAGGAATTTTTGTGCTAGGAATAGCTAAAGGCTCACACAACAGAGATTCTAAAAAGGGCAGTGTTTTTAGGGGAAGAGCCTTGTGATAAAAACAAAAGGGGACTTCTTTTCAAAAAACCACTAATAGCCCTGTCAAAAACCTCATTTCTCTCACACAGTACTGAAGAAGTGAAATTGTCTCCATTCAAATAACATTTGTTTACCAAACACAAAAGAAAAACAATGATGATCTAAGGGGAGAGAAAGTTTGTTAGGAGGCTTACTATTCAGTAACAAAAAGGCTGTCTTTTATTGTGGAGAGACATTAATCATCACAGGAGGGCAGTTTTATTTCAAAGCACAACATAGTGTTTGCTAAAGGATACAGTCTCTGTTTCAGATCAGTACCTTGAAACAGCTATACCAAGAGGAGACAGTGGTTTCAAAGGACCTTTTCCTCACAACCACAGAACACAGTCAGTTAAAGGAAAGAGATTTCATATTTTCAAAATCAAAAGAGTTGTTTCATTTGAACAAGTTTGTTAGCTAGCTAAGGACAGCCTTGCTTTTTCTCAAAGGGTAAAAGGTGTGTTGATTGAAGATTTATCTCAGTGAACATTTGAGACAGTTTGCCTTGGCGACTCAGCCAAGAATCTCAGAAGCAAATGCCTCCCAGGCAAGATAGCAGAAGTGGTCCTCACAAAAGGTATGCACCTTTTTCAACTGAGGAAGTGAATGCCTCTCCTTAAGTACTTTTTAACTTTCATGAAGTAGGATGTTTGGAATTTTGTCAAAAGGTTTAGGAGGTGAAAATTTATCTTCCCTTGACACATCTATTTGCTTTAAGGCTGCAAGGGAAGCATGTTCATCTAGCAGGTTTAGACTTCAATCTCTCTCCTAGATCTATCTCTAGAGCTACCAAAATTCCATATGTCGGAGAAAAATGGTTTAAGCAGAGCTACCTAGATTCAGATCAATACAAACCCTTCTTGAAACCAGAACATCGGGATGAATGCCCATCTATTTTTCCTTTTTCCTATTTATTGACCATCTATGCTCCTCTCATGAAGATCATCATGATTTATTTCACATGCGAAGGGAGGTTTTCCCGGGTTTATTCTTATCATATCAGGCTACTCATGCACTTCATAAGAACCCAATTGCTAAACCTACCCTTTTTCCTCTATAGAAGCATTAACAATATGGCTTCTACTGTTCAAAATAAGCCTTCCTCTCAGCAGCAAGCTTGTCTTTTCCATCATTCCCTTATCAAGATCGTCATCCTCCATCAACTTGAGAAAAAGGGAGTTTCTTGGGACTCTTTCATTTCACATCCCGATTTTGCCACTGCTTCTTCATCCCATGCGCCTCCCTCACCATCCACTCATCATGTTCCTCCTTCTTCTAGTAAACCCTCTCCTAAGAAGAAAAAATCACCCATGATTGAAAGAGAAGAGGAGCAAAGTGAGAAAGAGAAAAACAGTGATCAAGAAGAACACAGTGAAAGAGGGCAAACAAGTGATGAGGAAGGAAAAAAGGAAGAATCCAAGCACAACAGTGAGCATGAAGAAGGAAATGATGAAGAGATGGAACAAGTTGATGAAGAACACAGCAATCACAAAGAGGAAACTATTGGCAGACCACACAACAGTAAGCATGATGATGATGAGGCACAAAACATTGAGGATACAGAGCCTAATAGTCATGAAGAAAGCAGGGACAAAAGTGAACAAGGAAGCCCTCAAGGAGACATGCAAGGTGACAGCCAAGGCACTCATGAGGAGGGTCAAGACAACCCTCAAAGGGACACTTATGGTAAAAAATAGGAAAGCCCACCAGCCAGCAAGGATGATGACAAAAAAAGCCCAAGCAGTGAACATCCTAAAGAAGGCAGCCTTCAAAAGGAGGAAAATAGTGACAAAGATGATGAGGGGAGTAGCAAAGGAAAAGACCAAATAGAGCATGTGCTAGCTGCCTCTCCTAGGCAAGGGGCCATGCTTTCTTCTCCAAAGGTAACAAAGACCCGAACATCAAGAAAGAAAGTGGCTCAAATTGTTACTAGAGCACTCCGAAACAAAGGCAAGTTTCCCAAGCAATCCATTGTTGAATTACCAAAGAGGAGGATAACCAAGAAGGCCACCCAAAGCAAGGGAAAAGAGAAGGAGGAAAGTAGCCATGAGAAAGAAAGAGATTTTGATATAATTCAGATAAACAGTGATGACAGTGACAATGAGGCTAGAATCCTTGAGTCCTTCTTGCTAAATAGAGAATAAAAAATTCATGACCTAAGGGCGGATCTAGAGAGGTCTAAAAACCTCATTCATTTTCTATAAACACAAAACAAGCAAATGAATGTCCACATGGCAGTTTATGAGACACAGGCTATCAAGTACCAAAAGGAAGCCTCCAAAGCGCAAATTAAGTTGGAAGAAATTATGGGCGAATTCAATGACACAGAAGAAGAATATCAGCCAAGGAGGAAGAGGCCAAGGACTATGGGACTCAAAATAGCTTTGGAGAAACAGAAAGAGGAAGAGGCTGCCCTTTTCCAATCTTTTCCTCTTACTACTTTATTCACCCAAGAGATAGAAAACAATAGAGAAGCATGACTTGAAAGGGTGAATAAACACTTGGATAATAAGTTGGAAAAAGCCAATAGAGACTTAAGCCTTCAAAGGAAAATGACCGGGCACTATAAGAAGCTTAATCAATTCGCCCGAAGGAAATTGAAGGTTACACAAGAAAAGCTCAAGGTGGCCCGAAAGAGGCGCTCGGTACAAAAAGTGAAGAAAGGCATATCAAAGCTTGAAATTTTGGCCTCCGCTTCTCAGCATGATTCTGAAAGCCCATGAGGGTCATGCTCGCCAAAATTGGGCATAATTCGACAATTTTTTGTTTTTTGGACATTTTTGGGCTTTTTGCAGAAAATCATGGGCATCGCCATTTTAGTTTGAAGCATCCTCAAAGGTTGAAAGTGGTATCATTGGATGCATTAATTTCAGGGTCATATACTTAGAAAATTTTAGATCAATTGAAGATGTTTTGGTCCCCCAAAGTGGCGAAAAACAGTCACTTTTTCAACACTCTACCCCGCATATCAGCAAAGGCTAATTTATGGGTTTTTCCACACAAGTCAAATTTTCCTAGGTTTCCATTGATAATTTTGGGAAAAAAAAAGTAGTTTCAGAAACTAGACATTTAGGGCTTTCCAACGAGCCATCACGGGCCTCGTTTTGACATCGAAAAGTCCTCCAAACGTTTCCCACAAGATAGGGGATTTTCTGCTGCTATATTTCTGAAGTATTTTTGTGAAAAATGCAGTTTTCTGAAGTGGCTTTTTCAAATGTGCGTTTAGCCTTTTTTGGCCATTTTCAATTGGGAAAATTCAATTTAATTTCCTTTTTTAGCATTTTTAGGATATTTTCATAGATATTTTGTGCCTTGGTCTTTGCAAAGCCTCAAGGACAAAATCAGATATTTTTGATGGGCCAATGGGCTTGCTAGTTGCACTAGGAGGTTCTCCATCTTGGCCTATATATTCCAAGAGATTTCATTGTAAACAAGCTGAAATTGATGATATAGAGCAATATATGGTTATACAAGCTTGGAAGAAATACTTGTCTCATGCATTGGATAGTTTTTTGAATGTTTTGGATGATGAAAGAGGACTGCTGTTGGATTCCTTGACTTGGTAAAATGGTATAGTGTTCTTCTCTGTTATGTTTCCTTAGTTTTCATACAAATTTCATGTTCTTTTCTTGCTGTAAGAGAGTAGAGAATAGATTTGAGACATGCCCATGGAGGCACCTCAGATTTCTTGATTCATTACAAATTCTATGTTTTCTTCCTTCTTAGTCATATCAAAGAATTCTTAACTGCTCTTTGATCACTGAAGAACTTGTTTGCTTGTTTCATTTATGGTTTTTATGCATGCTAAGTATGATTCACGGTACGCCCTGCTTACTCATGGCTAGTCACAGCTCCATCTCTGAAACCTTTCTTTGAATGTTTGATTGTCCTGGTTGAACCAAAGAGGTCTTGTATCGATCTTGCCCTTTGCCTAAAACTCTGCAATCTTAGTTCAAAGTGCCCGATAACCCAAAATACTATGTCTAGGAGTTCCCTCTTAGTAGTTTGAGTTATTTGTTTGTCTTAATTGTTTTTCCCCAAAGTCTGATAGCGATTTTCCTAAAGTTAGAGAGCCATATATCTCTATGTATCGCTTGAATGTTTATTTTATGCATCTATCAATTTGGAGTTACATTTATCATGATTAATGGTTAGCCCTACCATATAAATGTCTGTTGTTGAACTATTTATGTTTAAAATTATTTGTCCTTCACAAAACTTAGTGTTCATTCCACTTCATTTCACCTAAAGATCCATTTTACCTTGATCAAATCGGCCCTTCAATATACCTTGTATCACCATCTGAGGCTTTCTCGACCTTTTCGATCCCATAGCCCAGTTGATCTAACAATATTTTTATCTATTTAGTCTTTGATCGGTTCCTCCCTCAAAAACCTAAAAAAAAAACCAAAAACCTACTTCATAACTAGCCTAAAATAAAAAACATAAGAAGCAAACAACTATACATCCCTTACACAAATAGAGAGAGCCCTCTCTGAGTCCAGGAAGGCTAGGTCCTTGGGTTCCAAAGTTGGTTTGATGTTACCCTATCACTTGGCTTGCCAATTAGCCAAATCACGAGACCCTAGCAATATATAGAAGGGTCGCATAGGTCGCATTTGACCTGCGCGACAGAGAGAAAAAAATGCCTCTGACAAGCGAGTTGGATTGCGATTTTCCCGGGTAAGTGCCTGATTCTCCTGTTGTTTCTTTTCTAGGGAAGTTGTTACTAATTTTCCATTACCCTAGCCTATTTTAACCCTGTACGACCTGTTAGCCATTGATAAATTCTGTTATACCAAAAAGTGGCTAATTTTGTTCTTCAAAACTTCAAGAGAATAATTCCCCTTTGAAAACCCATCATCTTTGAAGTTTTTATGAAGATAACTAATCTTTTAGTTAATCTTCAGTGCTGTTTCCCTCATAAACCTGAAAAATCTACTGTTTGCCTAAAGAAGACTGCTTAAAAACCCACTTTTCCCTTCATTTTACCCCTCCTTTCACTCATGAAAAACCCCATTTTCATCCCCTTTTTCCTCCATAAAACCCCTCAAAAACCCTTTATCTAACCTCTAAATCATTCCAAACACCCTTTTAAACCATTTCTTCCCCTTTCATTTGGTTTAAAAATTCCTTTTTCCCCTACCGGAACCCTCAATTTGCCTCAAAAACCTTGTTTTTAGGCCTAAAAACACCCTTTCTGCATATAAGGTTTCCTAAGCCCCCGAAGGGCTTAACTCCTGTAACCCCATTCCTCATAAGACCTTAAGCCCTGCAACCAGGCACTTAAAGGACTTAAAACCCTTTCCTTTGTATTTTCATAAAACCTGAATTTCCTTTGTATTTCAATAAAACCCGACTGTTCAAAGTTTCAACGAATATCGACCGTCGATCTAAACCGATCAACGACCATCGACTCATCACAAATATTCATCCCATCGCAATCGCAAATCACAAATTACTTTTTCCTCTTCCAATGCAGATCCGCCGATTGAATCTTAGCCGTCAAATCCACAAGAACCGACGGCCGAGATTTAATCGTGCACCGCTCAGAGCCCTCTGACATCAAACCCGCCGATTCAATCCTGACCGTTGATCTCTCATACCGATCCGACGGCCAACGCTTAATCACACATCGCAAATCCAAACGTCACGTTCGCTTTTCACCTCCAATGTGTGATCCCCGATTTAATCCTGACCATTCTTTCCACCAGATCCAACGGCCAATGTTTCATCGCATCGCGCCCATCCATCGCCTGATCCTCCACCGTCTCGACCTCCGATTAAATCTCTGCCATTGATCTTTTTAGATCAGACGGTCCACATTACTTCCGCTCTTCAAACCCCGCCCTTTCATTTCTCCCCCATCGATAGATCTCGACCGTCCATTCCCATGATCCAATGGTCAGGATCTAAACCGCCATTGACCCCACTCATCTTTTCCACCCGTGCATCTTTCCCTCCATCGCGTGCGATCCGCACCGTTGGATCTACTGCCCCTCATCCGACAGCTGAAACTCCGTGTTGCGTAATTTTGCGCCTAAATGTTAATGCGAAAAAATTACGCGAAATGGGCGTATTAAAAAGACACGTGTCAACAGGTTTGTGATATCGTGTTTTTTTAGGAAAATTTTGAAACCGCCTCGGAGCTGCGCGAATACCACCAGCGGTTTTCTGCCGAATCACTTTTCCCATTTTCATTGACTATCTCCTTTTAATCTTGGCCATCAATTATTTAAATCCGACGGCTCTGATTGTGTTTCACCTCCAAGTCTTTTTTCCCTCTTATTTTCTCCCAAAGGATTTCCTCGTCGATCTTGACTGTTCATCCTTTTGATCAAACGGCTCTCATCCATTCTCATTCCCATTTCATCGCCCGTCCCCACTGCTCTCCGAAAGACTCCTTCACAAGATCTTAGCCATCGATTGTTTAAATTGAACGACTCATATTACTTCTCAAACCCAAGCCTTTCCCCCTCCATCTATCCTCCGAAGATTTTATCGTGAGATCTCTACCATTCATTTCTTTTATCTGACGGCTCTGATTAAACTTCCCTCCATTTGCATTTACCCTCCGCATTATAAATTCCCGATCAATCTCAGTCATTGATCAATCTAGATCAACGGCCCGGACTTAAACTTCCCTCCTATTTCATCCGACCGCCTCCCTTTTGACTCCAGCAAGCAATCCTGACCGTTGGTTGATTTCATCCAACGGTCACGATTTAATCTCGTGCCCAGAGTTGTCTAAACCTATTTTAACCAGATTTTTCATAACTTTGTTCATTTTTTGCAGGTTTTTAAGGTTTTTCCATTGTTTTAAAAAGAAATGAATGGCCAGGGATGACGATCCCCAAGCCAATTATTCACATGAAAAGGAAATTTACAGGGTTCCAATGATGATTTCTCCATGCCTCATGAGTATTTTTGAAGTCATAAAGCCCTCTGCATGCCTGCAAAAACAACAAAAACACAGTGAACCATAATTATACAAAGAGTATCAATGTCAAAGGGTGGGATCAAAGCAGAAATGAAGAATTAAAGGTTTTTAACGCAGTTTTGAGGGATTAAGGCATAAATTCGACTATCAAAGGCCTAATCCACACAGTTAAAGACAATATGAAGACCAAGAATGAAGATTTAAGCCTAATTAGGCCTAAAACACAGATCGAAGATAGATTAAAGGTGTTTTAGGAAAAACAGAGGAAAATATCAGTCCAAGGACACCTTATATGCCACATCAAAGGGGCTAATTGAATCCCCAAGCTACCAAAGAGCCACCTGCAACCTCAATAAATCAAAATAAGGCCTACTTATTGCCCAATTTGAAGATATTTGCATAAATACACCTGAACAGTTATTACCAAAGAAAGAAAAAATTCTAAACTGTCAGTGAAGTTATTATAAAGGATAAATAGGCCTCAAAGTCAATCTTTTTGCACATTTAAGCCTAAAAAGACAGAAACAGAGTAAATGGAACAGAATCATAATTCAATGCTCTCCTGCCTTAGGCCTTGCATGGTTTTCAAGGCTAGGAGTTGCATTTAGTGTAGAATTTATTACACTTCAATCCTAAAACTCTTGCACCTCCTCATTTCTTCTATAAATACTTCTGAAGAAGATGAGAAGTTGTTGGTTGACTTTTCACTAGTTGTAATACTGAAACTCTCTGAAACAATATATAGTCTATCCGAAGTTGAGGAAGAAATTGAAGTCTTGGAAGCCTGATGATGTTGTTGCATGCTTGTTCTTGAGAAGGCTCTATTATTGGATCCATGAGCTTGGCTATTGGTGAAGTATTCTGAACTGTTTGATGATTTATCCTATTTTCATTTTGTTCCATAAATGCTTACTACAGTAGGATGAAAATTTTAGGCTAAGAAATGACTCCTGGAAGCACCTTATACCTGTTTTTCCTTCACTGTTTTATGTTTTCTTCTGCTGAGGTATTTTAGAGTCTTTAATATCTCTCTTTAGTCCTCATGCTTGTTTGTTTCTCTAATAGTTCAAATAGTTGGTTTCAGCATGATTTATGGTTTTCCCTTCTTGTCTGCTGCCACTTGAAAACTGTTTTTGAAGTCTCCCTTTGAAGTACCATTGTTTATAGTTAGTCAAGGAGGTCTGTTTTGATCATGCCCTTTGTCCTTGCTTGAACAATTATTTTAAAGGTATTTATAGTTGTGATCATAGATGTTTTTAGGTGTTCCCTCTTCTATGACTGCAATTATCAGTGAGTCTTTTATGTTTTCTAAGTCATTTGAAATAAAATCTTTGAGGAAATAGGATGTGCTCCTGAATCTTAGATTTCATTTTAAAAGTTGTTTTGAAGTCATTATTTGCTTAAAGTGTGGTTTGTAGAATTCATGGTTAGCCCTGTCTATCAAATACCTCTTTATTATTCATGTTATGTTTTCAAATTCCCTTTGTTGAGAATTCATTTTCTCTTTCCAAATCATTATTGTCCATCTCATTCCAACAAACCAAAGGATCCTATGGCCAAGTTAGATTTTCCATTTGATATCCCATATCCATTGATAAGTTTGTCATAAATTCTTCTTGACTCCATTACCTAATGAATCTGACACTTCTCCTTTATACCTATCTTTCCTAGACCTTTCATGTTCTGCTATGTCATTCAACCAAACAAACAAACAAACACTTGCACTTAATAACTAGTCTAAAACCAATATTCAAAGAAAACAAGATAAACCTTTGCAAAACAAGTAAATTTGAGAGATCCCTCTCTGAGAACAGGAGGACTAGATCCTGGAACTCTAAAGATTGGTTCTGATGTTGCCTTGTATTTTGATTTTCCAATCTATCAAAACACAGGACCCCAACATAATGGCGATCACGGTGGGACCTACTGAGAATAAAGTTGCTTGAAAACACTTCTTAAAATTATTTATGCCCTTAACTTGACAAAGAACACCTTGTGGACTTATCCCACCGCTCACACCAACATAATGCCGATCACGATGGGACACTGAGTAAAATCCTTAAAACAAAACACTCATTGTCCAGTACAACATAAGTAGCCTTCTTCAAGCACTACCTAGCATAATGGTAATCATGATAGGACTTATTTGAATCAGTGACAAACTAAGTAACCCTTAGGATTCTCATAGAGCCTTATTAAACCTTTAAGAAACCAGCTAGTAAGCCATAAGAGTGAACTTTCTTTGCTTTAAACACCCTAGCTAAGTGTTGAATAAGATTAGGACACTCTCCTAACCCAAAAAACTCAGAAAACCCAAAAATAGTTCAGATTGGTTTCATAATAAACATGGTGGTGGAACCATCCAATATTTTGCCTTCATTGAAGCTAAAAAGTTTTCACCTGGCGACTCCACTAGCCCCAGTAGGCCTATTACTCATCTAGGTCTCTAGATTTCCTTAGGAATGTGTTAACCAGCCTTGAGGAAGTTTAGAAGCCTAGTCCCATACTAGATAAGACATTGTGAGAGGCAAAATTTTCAAAAATAGTCCCTAAAAAATTCAACCTTTCTGATTTTTGAAAAAGAAGTCTGGCTTCACATAGGATCAACACTAGATCTCATCCAGACCCTAATCCTCCTACAATAGTTGACAATCCAGAGAGAATTCTATGGCAGACTTATAAATCTAGAAAATCAACTGCTGATAGGAGCCTCTTAAGAACAAAATCTGTCCCTGAAAACCTTGTTGTCTTAGAGGATTTACACTTTGATTTACATCATACAAAGAACATATTTAGAACTAGATCTCAAGGTGATTTAAACCAAACTGATCTTAACGTTGCAGATTTGCAACAGAGCTTTAGTAGAGAAGCCTCACCTTCCACTCCTCCTGATTCCCAACTTCTTCACCACTTTAGCCTTTTCCATAACAAATATGCTCAAAACTAGTTTGCTGGCCCAAGTGTTTCTTCCACTCCAATCCATACTACCACTGTTCAAAACACTCCATTTTATCCCATTTTCCCTCTTGTAAATCCACCCCTTGTAAATCCACCTTTCCTTCCAGCCATGGCAACATGGTATGCCCCATTAGTGTTACCACAACCTCTGCTTCCCTTACCAAATGAGTACCAATCCAAAATTCCTCATTTCACTGGAAAAGAATCTACCACAGCTCAATATCATGTAGATAGGATGGAAGATGCATTTGATTACATGGAGATAGAAGAAGAGACCATTAAGATGAGAATATTTTCCCAAAGTTTAGGAGGAGATGTAAAGAAGTGGTTTAAAAAATTACCTCCTAACAGCATCAATGATCTCCCTTCTTTGCATCAAACATTCATCAACAAATGGGAAATCAAAAAGAACCCTCTCCAAATACTAGCATAGTATAGTAGCCTTAAAAGAAATCAAGGGGAGAGTGTTCATGACTACTCCACTAGGTTTAACAGTGTTTACAATGCTCTTCCATGTCACATGAAACCTCCCCAAGGCATGGCCTTAGTAAGATACCCTGAAGGTTTTGATGCTGAAATGGCCTATCAATTAAGAAAGAGAGATTAATTAACTCTAGAAGACATGCAGAAGGGGGCTGTGAGTGTAGAAGAAAATATAATTGAGAAAAGAAATAGGTTAAGATCAGAGAAGAGGGTAACTTATAAAGATGATATTTCACCCTCCACCTCATCTTCTGACACCAAAATCGACAACCTAGTGAAAGTAATAGAGAAAATGCTTGAAAAGATCAACTTGAATGATAGAGTGCCACCAAGAGAACCTCAAAACAACCAAAACATAAATAGAAATCAGAATTATAGAAGAGAAAACAATCAACATAGGCAAAAATAAAATGACCAACAAATTAGACCTCCCTTCCAACAAAACTATGTTGATCAATATGAGGAAGATAGGGAGATTGAAAGGTTGGGAGAAGGTCATGTAAACTTGATTGGATCAGACAGTGGGGATGATGTTTTCCTCACTGAAGAAGAACAAGGTTTCTTCTCTGATCAAAATACAAACACTTATGAAGATTCTGATGATTATAGATTGGGGTTTGAAAATGCAATCATGGAGGTGCACAAACAATATGATCTTAGGAGAAAAGGGAACATAGACAATTCAAAAGATAAAAACATTAGCACTGCTGTTAAGAAAAATGCAGAAAATCAACCTAAGAAAACAATAGAGAAACCCAACATTTTGGTTAAGAAAACAGATTCAAACAAAGAGAAAAGTAGCCAATCCAATGTTGAGAAAAGCATCCCTAGCACTTCAGCTAGTGGACTTAATAAAACTATCCCAATAAGCAGTCCAAACAAAGTTCAACAAATCAAAATTTTTGAAAGGAATTCAATTGAAAAAACAAATGTAAATATGACCAAATCAATTTTTCCTTTCAGCGTTGAGGGAGAGATTGCAAAGATAAAAATTACCATACCTCTAGCTGAACTAGTAACCCAAGAAGTGTACAAAAACCAAGTTTTCAAAGCTTTGAACTTAGGAGGTGATACTGACACTTTAAACTTGACAGATGACAAGCTTGAGTTGTTGTTTGGTCCAGAAGTTGAAGGAAAATACCAAGAAGGGGCTGTCCCTCCCTTCTATGTTAGTTTGAATATACATGAGAAAATATTACACAATGCCATGTTAGACTCTGGAGCTTCACATAATCTTATGCCCAAAGTAGTAATGGAAAGCTTAGGCTTAGAAATTACTAAAACATACAAGGATTTGTATTCCTTTGACTCAAGCAGAGTCAAATGCTTGGGTTTAATCAAAGATTTGTGTGTTAACTTATCTCAAATCCCTGCTAAGAGTATAGTAATGGACATAGTTGTAGCTGACATTCCCCCAAAGTATGGCATGCTTTTATCAAGATCACGGGGAGCCAAACTTCAGGGAAGCCTTCAAATGGACATGTCTTATGCCATCATCCCTATTTTAAACCAAAACAGAAGATTATACAGGGAATCCCACATGAAATACATGGTGAGCAACATAGATAAACCAAACAAATCTCCAATCTATTCCATTCAATCAAGTTTAGATTCCTTTATCTTGTACAATGAAGACCAAATCACTCAACAATAAAAGGAAAAACAAGAGCAAATAAGTTCACCAGAACAATCAAATCTTCCTTCAAATCAAATTCAAAACATTGAAAATCAACCGCAACAAGAGAATGAAAATGAGGCTGATATACTTTGGACAATAAAATTTGATGGATCTTGTAATAAAAAAACTGCAAGGGTAGGTGTATGGATTCAAAATACAAATCAGATTTTTTCATATAAACTGGATTTTCCATGCACAAACAATATTGCTGAATATGAAGCACTTCTCCTTGGCTTACAATTGCTTAAACAATTAGAAGCCCAAAGGATATCAATCCTAGGAGATTCTAAACTTATCATGAGACAAATTAGAGGAGAATATTCAGCTAGAAACCCAAGACTTAGAGAATATAGAAATGCTGCCCTTGATTTATTGAAAACCTTTGAAAAGTATGAACTAATTTTCATTCCAAGAGCACAAAATCATCTAGCAAATGAACTTGCCTTCAATGCTAGCAATTGCAAAATACCTCAGATAAATGAACAGCTTAGTGTAAAAGTAAAACATAGGCCTGAAGTGCCTAATAATGAGGATCACTGGCAAGTGTTTGACTCTGAAAAACATATAGATGATTTCCTAAAATTAGAAAATGATTTTGACATACCAACAACAGAAACCAGCCATGAAGAAGATTGTTTTGACAATGAACAAATCCCAGAGATAGAAATGACATATTCTGTTGATATAAAACAATATGAGAATCCTTTTGAAGCATAATTAATTGACAACGTAGACCATAAAGACTTTGAAGTTTTACAATGCAAGAATGATACAATTCCAAGGGGTCTCACACCTTTAGAACACCTCTTTGATTTAAATGATGTGGCCAAAGAACCAAGAATGGAGCCTGTGGAAATAGATGTAGAAGAACATAACATAGGCAGCCTAGCAGAACCCAAGATGATTAAACTATCCAACACTCTCCCAACTCACATAAAATTGCAATACATAGATCTGTTCAAAGAGTTTAAAGATGTTTTTGTTTGGGGATACAAAGATCTGAAATCTTATGATACTAGCATCATTCAGCACAAAATCTCTCTTAAGGAAAATCAAAAACCTTTCAAACAAAAACTAAGGAGGATAAACCCTGTTTTATTACCTTTAGTTAAGGCAGAAATTGAAAAGATGCATGATGCTGGGATTATAGTACCAATTAGATATTCAGAGTGGGTATCAAACTTAGTTTCTGTTAAGAAAAAGACAGGGGAAATCAGGCTCTGTATTGACTTCAGAAATCTAAATAGAGCTTCCCTAAAAGAAAACTACCCCTTGCCCAAGATGGACCATATACTTCAAAGGGTAGTTGGGTCAAAAAGAATATCATTGTTGGATGGGTTCTTAGGCTACAATCAGTTGTTAGTGCTCCCAATTGATCAACATAAGACTGCTTTGACTACACCTTGGGGCACCTTTATGTATGTCAAAATGCCATTTGGTTTGATGAATGCAGGGGCCACCTTCCAAAGGGCCATGGAAATAGCCTTCTCTGAAGATATAGGCTATTTTATAATCATTTACCTTGATGACATAACCGTTTTCTCAAAAACTGATGAAGAACATTTGATTCACTTGAGAAATTTTTTTGAGAAGTGTAGGAAATTTGGCTTATCTTTGAATCCCAAGAAGACACTCTTTGGTCTCCAAGAAGGTAAACTTCTTGGTAAACTTCTTGGTCACATAATTTCAGAAGAGGGAATCAAAGTAGACCCTAAAACGATAGATGGCATTTTGCAAATCAGCCATCCAAGAAGTCTCAAGGAATTACAATCTTTCATTGGGAAGATAAATTTCTTGAGGAGGTTTATCCCCAACCTTGCTGAGCTATTAAAAAAAATTACAAACATGCTTAAGAAAGAGGTAGGTGTAAAATGGACTTTACAAGCTAAACAATCATTTGAACTGGTTAAACAAGCTCTCACTCAAACACTAGTCTTGATTAGTCTAGATTTCACCAAAGACTTTTATATCTTTTCTTTTGCATCTGAGCATACAATAGCTGCAGTATTACTTCAAAAGAATGACTTGGGGCAAGAACAACCAATATCATTCTTTAGTAGGGCCTTAAGAGATGATCCTCTCAAATATAACATCATGGAGAAGCAAGCCTTAGCATTAGTAAAAGCATTAAAGGACTTTAGAGTCTACATTTTACACTCTCACATGATTGCTTTTGTTCCACATACTGTTGTCAAGGATATTCTAAGTCAAGACCCTGATGGTAAAAGGGGAAAATGGATTGCAACTATTCTTGAATATGACTTAGAAATCAGGCCCACCAAACTGATTAAAGGGCAGGGATTAGCAAAACTGATGGCTGAATAAAACTTCCAAGCTTTAGATATGAATATGGTAGATGTGTTGGAAGAAGTAGAAGGATTCACTGCCCCTTTCATTGAAGAAACATTTCTGAATTCTCCTTGGTATGCTGACATCATTTATGTGATTTTGTATTTGAATGCCCCTCCTTCTTTGTCTAAAACTAAAGCTAGATTTTTGAAACAGAAAGCTTTAAGTTATTACATATTAGATGGGGTATTGTATTGGAAAAACACTGTTGGAATTTTCCTTAAATGTTTACTTGAAGATGATGCAGGAAAAATAATGCATGAGCTGCACGAAGGAGAATGTGGAGGAAACCTCTACTAGAATACCACAGCAAACAAAATCCTTAGATCTGGTAACTACTAGCCCACCCTTTTCTCAGACACTCGGAAGTTAGTCATGTCTTGCCATAAGTGTCAAATTTTTTATGGCAAAAGAAAAATCCTTCCCTTACCTTTACATCCTATCAGTGTTGAGTCACCCTTTCAAAAATGGGGCTTGGACTTCATTGGGGAAATTCACCCATCTTCATTAGCCCAACATACGTGGATTCTCACTGCCACTGACTACTTCACCAAGTGGATAGAAGCTATACCCTCTAGGAAAACTACTGACTCTGTCATTATCAAGTTCCTTGAAACAAATATCCTATCTAGATTTGGTTGTCCTAGGAAAATCATAACTGATAATGTTGCTTCCTTCAAGTCTAAGAGAATGGTTGATTTCTACCACAAATACCACATTACCTTGGGCCACTCTACTGCCTACTATCCCCAAGGAAATGGATTAGCTGAATCCTCCAACAAAAGCCTCATTAATATGATCAAAAATTTGTTGGAGCAGAATCAGAAATCATGGCATAGTAAGCTGGTTCATGCCTTATGGGCTGATAGATTAACTACAAAGTAATCAATAAATATGTTCCCTTATCAACTAGTTTATGGCATGGATGCAGTCTTTCCAACCTCATTAGGAGTTCCAGTCATGAAACTCCTTCAAGAAGTGAAAATTGAAGAGAATGATATGCAAAGAAGAATCAACCAAACAATTCATTTACAACAGACTAGAGAAGAAGTCTATGAAAGAACACAGTTAGTCCAAGAAAATATCAAGAAGCTATTTGACAAGAGGACTAAGGCAAACAATTTCCAAGTTGGAAATGTTGTTCTTAAATGGGATTCAAGAAGAGAAGAGAAGGGAAAACATGGCAAGTTTAAGAACTTGTGGGAAGGACCCTATATTATTCATGATGAGAAGGGTCACAATGCATTTTTCCTAAAGGAATTGAATGGAGAAGATTTATATGGAGGTCATGTCAATGGTAGGATGCTCAAGCATTACTTTTGCCAAGAATCATGAGTTTCAAAGCATTTTATTTTCCATTGTAAATATCATTGTTAAACATTGCATTCAAAGTTACAAAAATGAAAATACAAAAACAATAGAAAAGAGAAAAGAGGGCAGATTGTAAAACAAGAAAGGTACAACCCCATACCAAAAAAGAGAAAAAAAATCTGAAAGTGTGCAAGCTCAAATGCCACTCCTAAAAACACACTTCTAGTTAGTCATACAACCTAATCATGACTAATTATCTTTTCAATTTATTGCTGATAGGTTAGCGAATTAGATTTTCCAGACAACATAATCTTGGCTTATCAGTAAGATAGATTAGGTTAGAAGAAAGAAGGTTCAAACATGATCAAAACTTGAACCTATGAGATTGATGAAAAACTGGTTCTAATAGGCTCAAAAATTGAACCAAAAAGAGAGAAAAGATAGCTCAAATAAATTCAAAATCAGAGCTGAAGAGATAATGAAGGAAGTTTTAATTTTCAGATCTTAAGCCTTCAAATTTTGTTTTAATTTTCTGGGAATTTTAGTCTATGTGCAGCTTGTTTTTATGCCATAGATCAGAAACAAGTTAGACTGTTCAATCCTGGTTTGTTTGCTTTTAAATTTCTTGTCTTAGAATTTAGAGAATAAAAATCTGTTAGACAGTCCAATCCTGACAGATAGTAGTTAGGTAGAGAAGCTTATGAAATCAACTGTTTAAACTGAGTTCATGGAGGAATAATATTAGACTTAGATTAGTTTTTGTTTTTTCAAAAGAATAAAATGTTGTTGAAGAGAGTTTTCTAGTCTAAATGCACTCTGAAAAGAAGAAAAAATGTTAGGATCATTAGGAATGGGTAGGTAGACATGTTGTTTTGACAGAATTCCATTGTTTTAAATTACTGCAGAGATCATCAAAAAGAAAGGTTGCTGCCCAATGGATTAAGGCACTAGTTTAATGGAAGCTAGAGATTTGCAGCTGAGGTTCTAGACACCTAAAGAACTAGTTGTCTTCCCCAAGTGGAGCCACTGTTAGCCACTGATTAATTCTGTTATACCAAAAAGTGGCTAATTTTGTTCTTCAAAACTTCAAGAGAATAATTCCCCTTTGAAAACCTATCATATTTGAAGTTTTTATTAATATAACTAATATTTTAGTTAATATTCACTGCTGTTTCCCTCATAAACCTGAAAAATCTGCTGTTTGCCTAAAGAAGACTGCTTAAAAACCCACTTTTCCCTTCATTTTACCCCTCCTTTCACTCATGAATAACCCCATTTTCATCCCCTTTTTCCTCCATAAAACCCCTCAAAAACCCTTTATCTAACCTCTAAATCATTCCAAACACCCTTTTGAAACCATTTTTTCCCCTTTCATTTGGTTTAAAAATTCCTTTTTCCCCTACCAGAACCCTCAATTTGCCTCAAAAACCTTGTTTTTAGGCCTAAAAACACCCTTTCTGCATATAAGGTTTCCTAAGTCCCCGAAGGGCTTAACTCTTGTAACCCCTTTCCTCATAAGACCTTAAGCCCCACAACCGGGCGCTTAAAGGACTTAAAACCCTTTCCTTTGTATTTTCATAAAACTCGACCTTCCTTTGTATTTCAATAAAAACCGACTGTTCAAAGTTTCAACGAATATCGACCATTGATCTAAACCGATCAACGGCCATCGGCTCATCGCAAATATTCATCCCATCGCAATCGAAAATCGTAAATTCCTTTTTCCTCTTTCTATGCAGATCCGCTGATTGAATCTCAGCCATCGAATCCACAAGAACTGACAACCGAGATTTAATCACGCACTGCTCAGAGCCCTCCGACATCAAACCCGCCGATTCAATCCTGACTGTTGATCTCTCATACCGATCTGACGGCCAACGCTTAATCGCACATCGCAAATCCAAACGTCCCGTTCGCTTTTCACCTCCGATGTGTGATCCTCGATTTAATCCTGACCATTCTTTCTACCAGATCCAACGGCCAACATTTCATCACATCGCGTCCATCCATCGCCTGATCCTCCACCGTCCCGACCTCCGATTAAATATCTGTCGTTGATATTTTTAGATCAGATGGTCCACATTACTTCCGCTCTTCAAACCCCGCCTTTTCATTTCTCCGCCATCGATAGATCTCGACTGTCCATTCCCATGATCCAACGGTCAGGATCTAAACCGCCATTGACCCCACTCATCTTTTCCGCCCGTGCATCTTGCCCTCCATCATGTGCGATCCGCACTGTTGGATCTACTACCCCTCATCCAATGGCTGAAAATCCATGTTGCGTAATTTTGTGCCTGAACGTTAATGAAAAAAAATTACGCGAAATGGGCGGTATTAAAAAGACACGTGTCAGCAGGTTTGTGATATCGCGTTTTTTTGGGAAAATTTTGAAACCGCCTCGGAGCTGCGCAAATACCACCAGCGATTTTTCGCCGAACCACTTTTCCCATTTGCATTGACTATCTCCTTTTAATCTTGGCCGTCAATTATTTAAATCCAACGGCTTTGATTGTGTTTCACCTCCAAGTCTTTTCGCCCTCTTATTTTCTCCCAAAGGATTTCCTCATCAATCTTGACCGTTCATCCTTTTGATCGAATGGCTCTCATCCATTCTCATTCCCATTTCATCGCCCGTCCCCTCTGCTCTCCGAAAGAATCCTTCACAAGATCTTAGCCATCGATTGTTTAAACCGAACGGTTCATATTACTTCTCAAACCCAAGCCTTTCCCCCTCCATCTATCCTAGGAAGATTTTATTGTGAGATCTCTACCGTTCATTTCTTTTATCCGACGGCTCTGATTAAACTTCCCTCCATTTGCATTTCCCCTTCGCATTATAAATTCCCGATCAATCTCAGCTGTTGATCAATCTAGATCAACGGCTCAGACTTAAAATTCCCTCTTATTTCATCCGATCGCCTCCCTTTTGACCCCAGCAAGAAATCCTGACCGTTGGTTGATTTCATCAAACGGTCACGATTTAATCTCGCGCCCAGAGCTGTCTAAACCTATTTTCACCGGATTTTTTATAACTTTGTTTGTTTTTTACAAGTTTTTAAGGTTTTTCCATTGTTTTAAAAAGAAATGAATGGCCAGGGATGACGATCCCCATGCCAATTATTCACATGAAAAGGAAATTTACAGGGTTCCAACGATGATTTCTCCATGCCTCATGAGAATTTGTGAAGTCATAAAGCCCTCTACGCGCCTGCAAAAACAACAAAAACACAGTGAACCATAATTATACAAAGAGTATCAATGTCAAAGGGTGGGATCAAAGCAGAAATGAAGAATTAAAGGTTTTTAACGCAGTTTTGAGGGATTAAGGCATAAATTCAACTATCAAAAGCCTAATCCACATAGTTAAAGACAGTATGAAGACCAAGAATGAAGATTTAAGCCTAATTAGGCATAAAACATAGATCAAAGACATATTAAAGGTGTTTTAGGAAAAACAGAGGAAAATATCAGTCCAAGGACACCTTATATGCCACATCAAAGGGGCTAATTGAATCCCCCAGCTACCAAAGAGCCACCTGCAGCCTTAATAAATCAAAAGAAGGCCTACTTATTGCCCAATTCAAAGATATTTGCATAAAGACACCTGAACAGTTAATACCAAAGAAAGAAAAAATTCTAAACAGTTAGTGAAGTTATTATAAAGGATAAATAGGCCTCGAAGTCAATCTTTTTGCGCATTTAAGCCTAAAAAGACAGAAACAGAGTAAATGGAACAGAATCATAATTCAATGCTCTCCTGCCTTAGGCCTTGCATGGTTTTCAAGGCTAGTAGTTGCATTTAGTGTAGAATTTATTACACTTCAATCCTAAAACTCTTCCACCTCCTCATTTCTTCTATAAATACTTCTGAAGAAGATGAGAAGTTGTTGGTTGATTGTTCACTAGTTGTAATACTGAAACTCTCTGAAACAATACATAGTCTGTCTGAAGTTGAGGAAGAAATTGAAGTCTTGGAAGCATGATGATGTTGTCGCATGCTTGTTCTTGAGAAGGCTCTATTATTGGATCCATGAGCTTGGCTGTTGGTGAAGTATTTTGAACTGTTTGATGTTTTCTCCTGTTTTCATTTTGTTCCATAAATGATTACTATAGTAGGATGAAAAGTTTAGGCTAAGAAATGACTCCTGGAAGCACCTTAGACCTGTTTGTCCTTCACTGTTTTATGTTTTCTTCTGCTGAGGTATTTTAGAATCTTTAATCTCTCTCTTTAGTCCTCATGCTTGTTTATTTCTCTAATAGTTCAAATAGTTGGTTTCAGGATGATTTATGGTTTTCCCTGCTTGTCTGTTGCCACTTGAAAACTGTTTTTGAAGTCTCCCTTTGAAGTACCATTGTTTATAGTTAGTCAAGGAGGTCTGTTTTGATCATGCCCTTTGTCCTTGCTTGAAAAATTATTTTAAAGGTCTTTATAGTTGTGATCATAGATGTTTTTAGGTGTTCCCTCTTCTATGACCACAATTATCAGTGAATCTTTTATGTTTTCTAAGTTGTTTGAAATAAAATCTTTGAGGAAATAGGATGTGCTCCCGAATCTTAGATTTCATTTTAAAATTTGTTTTGAAGTCATTATTTTCTTAAAGTGTGGTTTGTAGAATTCATGGTTAGCCCTGTCTATAAAATACCTCTTTTTTTTCAAGTCATATTTTCAAATTCCCTTTGTTGAGAATTCATTTTCTCTTTCCAAATCATTAATGTCCATCTCATTCCAAAAAACCAAAGGATCCTATGGCCAAGTTAGATTTTCCCTTTGATATCCCATATCCATTGATAAGTTTGTCATAACTTCTTCTTGACTCCATTACCCAATGAATCTGACACTTCTTCTTTCTACCTATCTTTCCTAGACCTTTCATGTTCTGCTATGTCATTCAACCAAACAAACAAACAAACACTTGCACTTAATAACTAGTCTAAAACCAATATTCAAAGCAAACAAGATAAACATTTGCAAAACAAGTAAATTTGAGAGATCCCTCTCTGAGAACAGGAGGACTAGATCCTAGAACTCTAAAGATTGGTTTTGATGTTGCCTTGTCTTTTGATTTTCCAATCTATCAAAACATAGGACCCCAACACGACCTTGACCAAACCCTTTAGCAATCCTTCTGCAAACCTCTCCTCCTTCGGTTTCTCTTTGAACCTTGTGTTAAGCTTGCCTACCCCTCCCCCCTTCCTAGGACCTTGCCTAACTCACCTGTGAAGGCTCCTACAACCTTGTACAGCGATTTTGTGGACACCTTGTGTTTTTCCTAAGCCTTTTTCCACTGCGCGTCCGCAAATCCCTATAGTGACCCCGCAATATTGCGACCCCGCGACCTTGCGACCTCATCGCTAAGTCGCAGAAACACTAAGTTGCTGGAAATGCAGAGTGACGCAACCCAATGAATCAGCGACCTTGTGACCCAGTCACGAGTCGCTAAGTCGCTAGGTCTCACTTCTGCAAAGTTTCTAGCCAACATGACCTTGCGACCCCGCGACCTCGTGACCTAGTCGCGAGTCGCCAGGTCGCTAAATCACCATTCTGTCGAGTTTTAAGCCAATGCAACCTAGCGACCCCACGACCCAATCACAAGGTCACCAGGTCGCAGGTTAACCCACTTGCTTGGAAATGACTAAGCAGATGTAGAAATAACCCACATATTTAAAATTAATGGTATCTATATTATCATGGGATTGTTTTATGAACATGCTAGGGGATATTGAAGTCGAGCTAGAGTGTGTGTCCATTTCGTAAGCATCAAGTGACATGGGGCTGCCAGCAGTCCGCAAGAGGAAAAAAAGTCCCGAGATAGAAATCTCGGAGGAGGAAAGACCTATTTCTCTTCCCCCCATCTATGGAGACACAACCTGCATCTTTGGTAAGGGGGACAGTATGAGCTGCTACCGATCTACAAAGAGTATACTCAGGCTGAATTTCCAGAGGACCTCCCTGACCGACATATATATATTCAAGTTAAACGATCCAAATTACACTATGCAAGGGCCCACTCGCCAGTGTTCCCATGCGCCGAGCTAATTGAATGGATCCTACAGAGAGTTGACCCCAAGATCTGGGTCATTCGGGACCATGCCGGGAAGACTTTCGCCAACCTAAAGGGACAAGATGCAGAATTATACTATGCGCTTCCCGCCCGAGAGAAGACCTTCAATGATGAATGGGCCACTACTCATGCAGTTCCCATATCTGAAACGTTGAAAGGGTGGTGGGAAGACCCGGAAAAATTCTAGCTCAAGAAGGATCAAGAATATCAGACAGTGGGTCTCAGGAAAGTTTACAAACTCGTAGCCGCAATGCTATGTAGGATGTATGACTGCCCAGATGCCACCTTTTTCAATGGCACATGGGTCTCTCTAATGTATGCTATCACTATGTATGGTACCTGTTTCAACTGGGCCAACATGATAATAACAGCTCTCAAGTCAAACATATCTATAGCTCTGGCACCCATGAAGGGTATGCCTCGGAATTTTACATGGCATCTTATCTCCTAGATGTAGTGTGTTAGCTCCCTGTAATTTGCAAGATTGGAAAAGTCAAACTGAAAAGAGAAACACTATTTCAACTGCTTTGGGATTCTAGGATCTATCCCTCCTGAATCCGGAGAGGGATCTCTCCAATAAAGTGTAAAGATGGATTTATCTTTAAGGCTTATGGGTAATGATATTAGGATAGTTATGAAGACCGAGGGTTTCTGTTTTGTATTGGATGGTTGAGCATGATTATTATTTGAGTGGAAAGTCCTAAATGGAAAGAGTTTTAAAGGTGTGAAGTTGCAAGCAATCAGAACAAGCTTTGGCTAAAAAGATAGATATAACGCTGGTTTTTATTCCATTGGGCTATGGAGTCATAAAAGGGTTTTAATTGTGCAACAATTCAAGAGTGATCCAAGGGGCAAGTCATCTATATCACAAGATATTTTGAGATAAAATGATGGAATGGAAACAATAAAGTGTTGGAGGGGTGGAAACTGATAATAATTTCAACAAGGATTTATAGTCAGTCCAAACAAGAAAAAGCCTTTAAGCAACTGTTTAAAACCAACCAAAGGGCAGGGCTCACCATAAACCTCTTTGGACAAGCTCGTATTAAAGCAAACTCAATAGACAAAACAATCCAGTAATCCACATAATTACCTTCAGAAAGTATGAAAACAAATAAGAGAAACAAAGTGTAACTTAAGATCAGATAAGATACTTTTAAATCTAGTCTGCTTTCAGCAAACACTTAGGGAAACTTTCATAATTACCTTTGGAGAATAGAAGCTAGAAACAGGGCAAACCATCACTTTTCTAGTCTAACTTTAATAAGAAAATAATGAAAATAACATTAAAGAACAATGTTTAAAGAAAACAGTAGGACGAGGGAATGCCAACATTCCTAACTGCTTAAACTGTATTGAATCATTCTTAAATAAACAAATTAGAGGAAAACATTGAGATCAAGCTTATCAGTCAGAGAAGGGTACTGTAAACAGTAAGTCCTAACTCTATGCTTGCTGTTATTTATCAGAGAATAGTGGACAATATGGCATACATGGAAGGAAAAACAATAACAAAGAAAGGGGCACTTCACCAGTGATATAGACCAGGATCTCAGGAAACAACTTGTATATTGAAGTCAAACTAGTTACATCTTCAAGTCCAATGTTTCAGTTCAACAATCATCTTCACTTCTTAGCCCAACTTATTTAATCACAAATAGAGCTTCAAGAGCCTTTGAACACTATTTACAAGTAGAAGTTTCGAGCACAAGTATATTTCAAAGTTCTGCAACCAACGTTTACAATGAACTCCTCAATAAGATTTTATAGATGGATGAGGAGGTCGAAAGAGAAAAGATCTATGGGTTCAATTAATACAGTTAATGCTTCTCAGCCTTTGAGGGGCTCAATGGAGAATTTTACAAATATTTTCTTGTATTAATTGGTTTACATTAAGTATTTAAGCTTGGTGGGATGACTTTTTTGACTTTGAGGCTCTATGTCATCTCTGTAGTAACCAACAGATATTTTGCAATAAGTTCTTCGGCTGAATTAACTTTTCGGCTGTCGTGAGGAAAATATCCTCTGTTCTAGTCATTACTCGGCCTCTGTTGAATGCTTGTGAGGCCACAAGTGGCAATCTGGTAGCTGAGGGGAATCAATTTGCCTTTGATGTGGCAGTGGAGGCATCCTCTGTCTGATAAATATTCTTGATTTGCCTTTAACTATGTTTAATTTAGTGGATTAGGCTTTTGATTTTCGATCTTAGCCGTAATCCATTAAACTGTGGAATTAATTTTTAATCTTCTGTTCTGCTGTGGCTAGGTCTTCAACATTGATACTCTTTGATTTGATTTAATCTTACTGTGTCTTGTTGATGTGCAGGTGCCGCAGAGGGTTCATAATAATATCAGTGCTCATGATGCACCGATAAACCTTGATGGGAACCTTTTGCCAAGATATTTCTTTGATAACCAAAGGCCTGGAGAGTCGTCACTCTCGGCCTTCCATTTTCTTTTAAAATATTTGAAAAACCATTAAAGTCTTGCACAAACCAAGAACTAATTAAGAAATCCTGCGTTATTGGGGAAAAACTACTTTGGAGGCTTAGTTTTGAAGCGAATGGTGGAGAGATTAAGTTAGATCCGTCGATCTAGCAAAGATCAATGGTGGGGATTAGTTGTGAATATACAAAGTGAATGATTCACTTTATAATATAGGTGCAAAATGCGAAGAAATACAAAGGAAATAGGTAAGAATATCCTTTTGCGAAGGAAAAGCATTGAAATGGAATTTGGGGTTTCTGAATGGTCGTGGGCCATTAGATCAGTTCGGCCCTAGGAGATCAATGGTCAGGATGATAAATGAAGGCCCTTGGTGACTGGGCGGAGGGTGATAGTATATGGCCAGATTATATCTGAGCCATTGATCTGCAGAGATCAATGACGGGAAACATAATGCGATAAAACAAAAGCATAAAGGGGAAAGTGGTTTCGGGAGGAGAAACCAACTGTATCGCACGATAAAAAGGCGAGTAGGCGGTTTTTACTTTTTGAACGTGATATGCATCAGAGGCTGCCACGTGTCCTTTAAAAACCGCCTACATCACGTAATTTTTGGGGATTAACGGGTGTGCTAAAAGTTACGTGAAACTACATGTCAGCCGTCAGATCTGGGCCCTCAGATCGAACGGTGGAGAGTGAGCGCAAAATAGGCAAGATGCGCGGGTCATAGCAGGCGGGCTGGTTTTGTTCTAAGCCATTGGATCAAATATTGGACAGCTAAGATCAAGCCTGGAGGGAGGCAGGACCCACAGGGGTCGGGCCTGTCAGGGCTAATATGGGCCGTCAGATGTAAAGGATCAATGGTCAGGATTGAAACTGGGTTTAAGCGTAATAATATACAAGGCGGAGAAAGGTTAAATATGAGCCATTGATCTGCAGATATCAATGACTAAGATCTGCTTGGAAAAAATTATAAAGTGGGGCTGCATGTTTTTTAACCAAGGTTGGGAGGGAAGATCTGGACCATTGGATGTTGACATGTGGACGGCCCAGATGTAATCGGGGCTTTGGAAATCGGTAGGGAAATGGACATGGGGGGCGCCGAAGCGATTAACTGTGGGCCGTCGATCTGCAGATCAGATCGACGGTGGAGAACTCATCGGGGAGTTACCAATCGGGGGTGGCATAAAATATTACAATGCGCCAATGGAAATCTCCGATGCGATACAACGCTGGCCATCGGATTGGCCCAAGATCAACGACGGAGAAGGGCTCCGACCAATGAACGAGCGGGACCACATTATAATAAAAAAAATCAAAATTTTTATGGAAAAAAAGGTTTATTGTGTCGGGCGGGTTATATATATGAGGTTGGCGCCCATTTGCGGGGCCTTTGGATGTATGGAGAGCAAAGGATCGGGGCTTTATATATATAATGTCCAATTGGCATTGGAACGAGGGTGCGGGATTTTCAATCTACCCATTTAACAAATCTCCGATGCGAGATTTTGTTTACCGTTGATCGGTTCATAAGATCAACGGTTCTTTTTATATAATAATATGAACTAGCGATTTTTAATGTAAAACATAGGAAAAAGGGGTTTTTATGTTTTACAAAGGAAATTTGCATTGGAGATGGGTTTATTCACAGATTTTAGGGCCCGATTGCGGGCTTTGAGGTTATATGAAGCGGTAATGGGGTCAGGGGTTATGTGTAAAGGGGCCAATCGCATCGGAGGTTTCAATGAAACAAATAGACTTGTGCGCTCCGATTTTCTCCAATGCGAGACTTTATTTACCGTTGATTGGTTTCTAAGATGAACAACTCTTCTTCTTTCAAAACAATAAGACAACAAATTTCCTTTGTAACATAGAAAAAATGGTTTTTATGAATTAAAAAAGGGAAAAAGTGATCGGGAATGGTTTATATGAAGAGTTAAGCGCCCGATTGCGGGCCTTTGGTTTTGTGAATAAAACAAAGGATCGGGGCTCATACATAAGAGAGCTAATCGCATCAGAAGTCTTATGAAAAAAACAAACTTGCGCTTTCCAATTATTCCCGATGCGATAAGCACCGAAAGGGTTTAGTGCTTGGTTCCAGCACCAAGGCATATGGTGGGGAAGTGGTTTGGACTTAGCCCAAAGGGGCTTAAGCCCATAGTCAAAACACTTATTTTTTATGAAAATTTTCAAAGTTTTTGATGGATTTGGGGGTTTCGGCAAAGTTTAAAAATGAGTTTTAAACTTTGTAAAAGGATTTTCATGAAGGGGAAAGGGGAATACATGAAAAATAGAAGAATTTTATGGGGGAAAAAGGGAATAAAATGAAGGTTAGTTTTGAGTGGAGGGAGGGGAAAAAATGGAGTTTTGCAGCAGTCTTTTCTTTATGAAAATAACAGATTTTCACATTTCGAAAGGGAAATAGCAGTGAAGGTTTAAACAGACGGCATGATGTATTTATAAGGCTTCAAGAGATAACAATTTTTTGCAGTAAAACTTGTTTCTTGAAGGCTCAAAAATGATTTAGCCATCTTTTGATATAACAAATTTTATAGGTGGCTAACACAGTGTGTGCCAGGTGCCAGTTTGAGGGGTAGTCACATAACTGGAACTCAGAGAATAATGGTCCAATTCACAAAGACCTAATGGAGTTTTGGGATTCCAGATATAAGCAAGACATGGAGTCAATAGTAGGTAGCTTCATCCCCACCCTCTACGTCAAGCTGTTCAGACAAGACCCCCCATGCATGTCCAAGTGAGCCATGGATACAATAACTCAGGTGGCCCACTAGTTTCTAGACATCGATAGCACCTTCCTTTGAGTTTTTGGGTTGCTCAAGGCTCGCCATGCATTCCCTCGCTTCGTAACAGACAAGATTCTCCTCCAATAAACTTGTTATCAGATGTCAAGTGGTTTCTCCAAAGTCCTCACTAAAGGTAAAAAGAAACCATGGCCAACCTTGCCACTCACCATTGGTGCCTACACAGTAAAGGACTTCAGAGAAGTAGAAGCAGAATCCGAACAGATTAAGGGATTCCATCTACCTCCCTTGGCACACCGTACATATGATCCCAAGAGAATCATCCCCGTACACTGCAAGCAGGCCAAATTCAAATGGATTTATCAGCATACTGACTGTTCGACCGAAGGTAGAATAAAGAACTAGTACAACAATGATAGAGAGGAAGCTCCAACAGAATCAAGTGATCAGGAGGAACATGACAACTAGACTCTGGAGGAAAGAGCTAATACACTAGGAGAAGCCTCATCCTCTAGATCTAAGAAACCAAAGACTGGTACAGGCCTCAACCTTTCCGCCCAACAAAGAGAAATGGAAGCCAAAGCTAAACAAGAGGCCGAAAAGAGGGAAAGAGAAGAGGAGGCCAAGGAAAGGGCAAGGGAAGAAGAGGAAAAATGAAAGAAGCAGATGAAGGAAGAGCAAAGGAAGAAGTGGGCAGAGGAAAACCGCAAGAAAAAAGAAGAGGAACAAAGGAAGAAGGAGGAGGAAGAAAAGGCGGAAGCCGAGCGCCAGTTGAAATTGAAGCAGGATAAGGCGGAGGTCGAGCACCGGTTAAAATAAGAACAAGCCAGAGTAGAAGTTGAGCACCGGTTGAAAGAAGAGTAGGAAAAGGTAGAAGTAGAGCACCGGTTGAAGCAAGAGTAGGACAGAGCAGGAGCTGAAGGGAGTAAGACACCTCGCTCAGAAACAGAGGGACAAACAGAGTTGCCAAACATTGAGGTACCTCAGACAACTCCTGCCTGTTTCACTCTCTCAGAATTGGGTACCTCTAAAGATCTAGATGAGGGAGTGCTTGATCTCACTAGACTCACCTACGATCAATTTACACATAAGATCAGGTAGGAGAAGAGAAGATGTTTGGCACGGGACCCTGTGGCGCCCCTCGTAGTCACTCCAGGGAAGGAAATAGTCTTGGACACCAGGACTAACCTGGTCATGATTTCCTTAGCCGATACCACTTTTGTAGGAGCTACCGAAGAGAACGTTAGCAGGATTAGCAGAGAGATCCTGTCCTCACATAACAGACTGTAGGCCTCTGAACTCAAGACGGCCCAAGTAGAGCAAGAGAAGAAGGCACTACAAGAGGAGGTCAGACAATTTCAAGCTAGGGATAGCCCCGCTAATGAAATATCAATCACTATACAGCGAGAGCTAGTCACTTTGGAGGCCTCCATGACATAGGTCTATGAAGAAATGTTTACCATAAAGCAAACTGTAGCGCCTCTACTGAAGGCACAGGTTGAAACTAAAAGGAGGAACTCGCAGTTGAAAGAAGCCTCTACTGCATTGGAAAAGATATTGGAGTGGTCTAACAGGTATCCATAGGCCTCGGCCACGTTGCCTAGAAGATATTGGATTGTTGTCGAGAATGAAAAAGTTTAGTTTCAGATGAAGGTACAATCCAAGGAAAATCTCATCAAGGATTTGGAGAAGGTAATGTCGGCATATGAACATTTGATTAGTGGCATCGACTCAATGGATGAGGTACACCACATCCCTTCTCTGGGTGAACTTGGAGAAGAGAAAACATGGGAAGAAGTCTCCACTGATATTCAAAAATTTTTACAGCCCATAAGGCAAGCAGCCGCCTCAGAAGACTTGCCGGCATCAAGAGAAAACATGGTTCAGTTCATTGTGACACTGGTCCGGATATACACTAAACTGGCCTCCTTGTCGAATAAGATCACAGTCAAGAGGGAAAATTTGATTCCAAATTTCCTAGAATGTCTTCACAGGTTAAGAGAAGACACACCTCAGGTCTCCCTAGTGGCTGCAGATTATCGGGCTTGGCAGACCTACCTTAAAGAGCAGTGGCAGATGGATGTCCCGAGCCTCGCAATCACCTAGCTACTTCTATGATCAAGTCACAGATAGTAGCAAGTAGAGTAGGTTGCAAGTCGCAGCAACTGAGGGGTCACAAGTCGCAGCCATAGTCGAGGTCGTAAGTCGCAAAGTAAACCAACAGTCGGGAAGGCGAAAAGTCACAGATACCTAAGGGTCAATTTTGTTTATAAATACTCCCTTCTGGGAATTGTAAAGGACCTTTTTTCGAGCACTCCAAAGGAGTAGCGAATTGTATAAGCATTGAATGCACCCTTTATGAATGAATACAAGCACTTATGCATCTGATGGGAGTTAATGTGTTAAGATTGTGAATATTTTTCCTTATGCATCTGTTATCTTTCTGATTAAATCACCTGCTTTTCCCGCTTATATCATTTATACATTCAGCTTACTAAATTTTTTTAATGATGTTAAGTTGTTCATATAGAAAATGTTAAGAAACTCTATTACTAACATTTATCTCATCGCTGGAAAATGCTTAAGGAAGTGAAGGGTGCTCTAACCTTAAAGAACTGTTTCTTCTGTGGTTCGAACGACTTTTCCTTACAAGCATGACCTTGATAATGTGTTGCTAACAACTTTTCCCTGGCCACATGTTTGTTCAATTCATCTTGCTATTCACAATGTTTTATGTTCATTAAGGACTCATCAACCATTTTCATTGTACCATCCAGATAATCGTGCGTTCACAGGTTTGCAGGGCTTGTTCATGTCCAAGAAAAGGAGTAGTCAGTGGTAGCCGGACCCACACCCCAAACGAGATCCCTATCACAAATGGTTTAGAGTCTAGTTGGGACTTTACACCGGGGAGATCCCTTACTGTTGGCCGGACATATTTTCACGTCAACACGTCCTTTTTGATCTTACAACCTTCTAAAAGAATTCTGAGGGTCTTAAATTTGCACAAAAAATCTTCAATGGAGGAGAAATTATTAGGGTCCAAAGTAAGCAACTCATTTTCAAGTTGGTGGGACCTGATTTGATTTTGAATGCCAAAAACAATTTTTGGCTTTTCAAGGGCTTCATCAGGGGTGTCAATGTCAAGGATATGAAATCGAAGATCTTGAGCAATGGACATTCCTATCAACCCTCGTGCTTGATCTTGTTTATTTTCCCATTTAACAGCTTTATCATCATCGAAAGGTTTAGTTTCTTGTCATGTGGCTATTCTATAAAGCCCTTTACTTCTAAGTATATCTACCATGTGAGGTAGCCATTGGAAATAATTGGTGTTGTTAAGAATAATTGAGCATGCACTTTCCATTTTTTTAAAAATACTGAAGCTGTAAAAAGCTAAAAATAACTGCTCCAATGGAAATATATTGAAAAAATACGCCATTTAAAAAAAAACGACTTGAAAAATGGCTTCCGGATAAAGAAGTGATGCCTTTTGAAAAATCTGAGTTGGAGATTCCGAATAGTTATAGGAACGGGATGAAGTGTGGCTTTTTAAAAAAAAATCCACCCTTTTGAACAATTTTTTTTTACAAAAGAAGCTTGAGAAGGAGACTTGAACGCAAGACCTCTATTCTCATAAACTAACCCCTCACCAAGTTTGTTTGTCTTTTTTTATTACTCTTCAGTGTGCGTGCCTTTTCCTGCACAAAAAAACACAAAAAAACCGAGAAAAAAAAAAAACGAAATGCAAAGTCTTGTGGCAAAATTTTAGATTTTCGATTAACCTTACCGACAACTATCACTTTTTTCACTATTTCTGATTTCCGGAGATCGCACAAAGACGCGGGGAAAGAGCATACGTAGCAAAAAAAATCCCTTTTTCCTACTTCTGATTTGCCGAGATCACACGCAGCGCACAACAAAGAGCATACACAGAGAAGAGGGTATAGATTTGGAAAATAAATAAAACTTAAAAACCAAAAATAAAGAGAGGGAACCGAAATAAGTAGAACTATTAACAAATATAACTGCAAAACAGATGCTTTATACCTCCAGATCTAAACTGTCATAACTTGGGCAGCCAGAAACCTTTTCGCATGAAACAAAAGGTGTTGCTCACTGTAAAAGATGCTCCAGACACAACCAAGTAGTTCTCCAAGCCTAAAAATGTTCAGAAATAGTAGATCTAAAAAACGACATTCGCATGCAGTCAAATCGGCTTCAGATTTTGATCAACAACAGACGCTGCCCTCAAAATAGCTCTGATACCATGTAGGAATTTACAGGGTAAGTTCCTTAGATCAAGAACCAAAGGTCACCACTCACAAAAAGATCACAAATTAGTACACCAGTATAATCACATCGTTAAAACCCTCAAAGAGGGAAACAGTCAATGGCCTGAGCCAACGCGGCCACTTCAGGAAATTTATTAATATGAAAAAAAAAGTTACCTATGTTTTTCTCATAAACGGTTACCAGACAAATGACCCTCCATGCTCTTTAAATAGAGATCATGGACCAATCGGGTGTTAAGCCACGATTCAAGTGTCGTTAATGCCGAGGTGAGAGATAATCGTTAGATCACTACAAATCGTGACCATCGGATTATAAGTTACAAATGTACATGGTAAAGAAACACACTTTACCTAACTCTACACTAGACTAAGTTATTCTTAACTATTTCCTATGTGTTGGAATGTCCTAACACTTTATTCCCCATAGAGTTTGAAATAAAGACATTAAGAACAACATTGTAGGTCGATCTGGATTTGAGTATGGCATAGACACAAAGACTGAACCAACTCAATGAGTTGGAACAGAAATGGATAGCTGCTATTCAATAGAAAGAGATCATTCAGCAAAAAAGAGCTAGATGACATGATGGGTTTATTAAGAAGAAAAAGTTCCAGAAAGGATATTGGGCTCTTTTGTATGATTCAAGGTTCAAATATTTCAAAGGAAAATTCTACAGCAGATGCCTAGGTCCTTACGAGGTGGACATGGTCTTTGACAATGGGACTGTACAATTAGTTACCATCGATAGTGCTAAGACACCATTATTTGTTAATGGGCACCGTATAAGGTTATATCATCAATTCGCTTCGAAGGAATCATTTGTCAACATTGTCGCAGACTCTGATCTTTATGTTACGACAGTAGGGGAACATTCTCCTGTGCAGCCTGAAAATTGAAATTCCAATATGTGAAGCATTTGAAAACCACCTTTGTGGTAGCTGCTACAACTGTTAAAAAAAAGAAAAAACAAGAATAAATATAAATATAAATAAATAACAAAATAAAAACAAAAACAAATATTATAAATCTAACTGTGAAAACCCCTTTCCGGGGCACAGTCAGACAATTGGTAACAGCTGAAAACGACTCTTGTGGCAGCTGTTACACCCATGTTTTTCTTCCCGAAACATCATCTTCCCTTCCTGATTTATTTTATAGGATGATGGTATTCATGTAATTTTATTTTCTGTACTTATTTCTCCTAATTATTATGTTTTTGAAGAATAATCTAAGGGTTGTCTTAGCTGTGACACATGTAACAACCAACAACCATGAACACTGTCTCCTATGTTTCATTCCATAACAACAATAATAATGCCAGCCAAAGGCAACAACACAAGCACTGCAAGAAGAATGTCGCCAATTCGAAATCTTCCTCCACATCACCTCACATATGTCATTCAAAAGGTAAACATTATAATTTATGATTTGGTGATTAATTGGCAGAAGTAATGATATTCCCATGACGGCCATGGGCGGCCGTCACCATTAAGGTGGGGGAGGGGATATGTCTTGAAATCATTGCAAATATTTGTAGTTATAAACCTCTATAAATTTACATGCACCCAATTAATAACATAAATGCCAATAATGACTAAATCCAGTTCGAAAAGAGCTTGTGTACTAGATCCCATTACTTTCCATAATGAGACATTTATGAAGAGTAGTGTGAGGTACGATTTAGTAATCCATAAAATTTGTCACCTTCCATCAACTTCCTCGACTGAAACCTTGCATCCTCAATCTAAACTCGTCAATTGGGATAAGAAGAGACGCCGAGAAATGGTGTAATATTCCCAAATGGGAAAAGCAGGAATATAGTGCATGAATATAAAAATAGCAGCAAGTATCAACACATTACATGTGAGCCAAATGATAGATCCATATTATTATGTATAACAACAATAAATAAGTACAAGTGTTGGCTTGAGGGGTCCTAACCCAGGTTCAATGTGCAAGGTTTGCCAACAAACCCCTATACTACTGGCCCTTTTGGCAGTGACTTGCTCTCGCAGGTCACAGTCTCGCTCGAAGTAGTATGGGTGGGTGCTAGAACTAGGTTTCCGCACCCTAAGAAAGGAAGGGTAAGGCAAGTAGGGCTGCGTTCTGTTCAGATTACCTTTTTTCTTTGCAGGGTTAATTATGTATCTATTTGAATCCACGTGCACTAGATCTACAATTATATGCTTTTCAGAACATCAACACAACATTATCTAAACAGAGCAGAATATATCTAGATCCAAGCATTCGATACACAGACTTTCGCAGTAGAAAGACAGAAAATGCATAACATAGTAATTATCAGCAGTTCGTACATCAGTACTCACGGATTTAGATCTCTAGCAATCCTTCGCATTCATTCATTCATCAACCTTTCCTTACAATTCCCTTCCCAACCTACGCACACAGCAGCAGGGTCCACACACAGATAGACTAAGAGCTTCGTGCACACAGCCAGCAGGAGTCCGTTCCCCCAAAACCCAAACATATAGCTTAAACGACAGATTGCATCAATAGCTCATCAAATCCTACCCCTTACAATCCAAAATGCATCTCTATTTATAATAATCTAGCCTCAACGTTCCTATGGTCCGCAACCCATGGTTTTCAGACCCCTAGTTTACCCTTTGACCCATTACAATGCATTCGGGGCTTTGACCCACCCCAAAACCCCTGCGCTATGTTAAATATAATGAAAATTAACCAAAATAGACTAGTTTCGCAGCTTGTTAGGAGACCCCGTTCCAACACTCCCCCAACACAATCTTGTGACTCGTCTCGAGTCACTGCACTGGTGTATCTTCAACCTGCGCACGCAAAGTATCTAGAGCACGGAAAAGCAGAGGGAGTATTTCCTGACTTTGGGATGTAGAATCTTGTGCAAGAGTGACCATCTTCGGGGAAGGTGGATCGTCAGTAGTCGTGGTAATACTTGCCAGAAACTCATTAAGGCGCTTAGTTGCGCCTTCAATGTCATGTGTTAATTGGAGGGCTGAGGTAGTCCAGGGCTTTAGACGTTCCGATATGGCATGCTATTTTTGTCGGAGTTTCAAAATATCGTCCTAGAGGTCATTGTTGGTTTTCAATTGTGCCAAGCACTGGGCAGGCACCAAAGTAGAGATCATAGCATTGATCTCTTCAACAACCTTTTCATGCTGTCGTAAGTCTTGATTGATTTTTTGAAGGACTTGATTGTACTAGACCCGAGTCCAAAGCTGTATGGCTGATTCCATCAGAGTGGTACCTTGAGAAATTTGCTCCGTGATTGCTGTTGTTGCTTCTGTGAAAAGGGCAGTCTGCTAGGCATGGACTTCTGGGGGCATGCTAGGCTGTAGCCCGGCCCGTAAGTCTGAAATCTCTAGGCGGGAGGCTTTAAAAGCAGCAACCATTTTTTCTACCTTGCTTCTAGATGTATCCTCAGCCGTGATGTCCGTGGTGACTTTCGTGCAGAGCTGGTGGATTGCAGTCTCAAGCTCCGCTTGTTGTAACTGGGCCAGGCCTACTTCCTCAGTCTTTTGCACAAGGGTGTGCTGGGGGGCCACAAGCTGTCGGGTGGTGGATTGAGCGCAGTCACTAATTTCCTGGGAGACAACATGAAGGAGACTGTATAATGCTACGTAGACCAGCCTAGCAAAGTCTAGATGAATTCCTGTGCCCTCCAGGGGTTGTGTTCTGACTAAGGCACCGGCAGGGATACTCCAGAGTTGACCGACCTCCCTGGTTTGTGCCATGCTGCTATTGACTGACAGAGGTTGGGCCTGGCCTTTTCTAGGTGGGGGATGCTGCATTTTGATCTGGAAAACACAGAGGTCTTCCTGAAGAGAGTCAACCCCTGCCTTCCACTGAGCCGTAATAAGTGCCCACTTGTCTTCTGTAGCCATAGTGACCACATCCATGATCTGCTCCAGATATCCACCTGTTAATGTGACGGTCGCGTCATAGTACTCACGATGGGCTTGTTGTTTCTTCCTTGGTCCGGATGCCGATGGCCCCGTCCTCTTAGTACTGGGAGGAGGGGGAGTGGTGGTAGCTACTAGGTTCAGAGCTGTATTTGGCTGCTGCTGCGGCGGGTTATCTCTTAGCTCAGCTGTAACTGATGCTAGCGTGCTGGGGAGGCATTTTTTCCATGCGAAGGGCCATAGTTCGATCACTAGATCAATTTATTCATCTGGTACCATATAAGGAAGTTCTACCCACGTTGGGCTGGCTAGACTGTGAATCCGAACCTGGTGCATAGTGATTTGAAATGCAGTAATATGCTTGTATTTGTTGTATATGGTGGGGGATAGTCGAGGGCGGGAGTTGATGGCAGTGGCGACGCTGCTCTGGAAGAGGACACAAAATACCTTGTTATCCTCAATACACTGCTTATCCTTAAAGTACCATAAGTGAGCATACCGAGCGCCTTCACACATCCCATCGCGGAGCTCGGGGGCGACCGATTCTTCTGGTTTGTCCCAGGTGACTAGTGCTATGAGAAATAATAGCCACAAATAGAAAAAAGGTGTTCCATGCTCTTGAGACTTGCGGACATTAGTAAGAAATTCTTCGCCCAAGTATTGAGCCCAATTAAAAAACACACCCTTCGCGCACTGCCCAGCTAGCTGGATTACATAGGCAGGGACAGTCACAACCTGACACCTTCGCATGAGTTTGCAGGCTAACAGTCGAGTGCCCATCTGCGTAGCAGGGTCGTTGATGGTTTGGATCATAAACCCTTGCTGATTTCGCTGGACTGCATAGGATTCCTGGACATACAGAGTGGTAGCGGCTTCGTATTTCTTTCCAACTTTCTCAAGTGGGTGTAGCCCCTGCATCGGGAGGCTCATGATCTTGTGGATCAATTCAGCATCAATAGGGACTTTGTTGCGAATCCATAAATAGCCATTATGAATGAGGGCAAGTAACTAGCGTGCCAATTGATCGGTGATGTTGTAAAAGCTGAAATGGGGCATGCGGAGCAGATTCAGGAGTCCAGATCCTGCCAAGCCACATACCCATCGTTGAGGTATCACCGTGATTCCATCATCCTCATGGATTGTGTCAAAGTATAATGCAAAGGCCAATTCTGGAAAAGCGTCCTAGTCCGCCAGATTATGATCATCGAACTTGACCTCATGGAGGCGTCCGCAGGGATCATCGAAGATGGGGACCTCGCCTAGGGTCAGTGGAGTCTGCAGGTAGGTGATCATGCCATCCAAGTTTTTCGATATTTGTGTAGATGGTCTTTGTGGTCAAACGTAGGGGGGTAACCAGTTGATTGGGTTAGTCAGCAAAGCCTCCTCCTGATCATCTTGTGCTGAGGGTGGCAGCCTGGGATGTCTTGGGGAACTTCAGGGTTTCTTTGCTGCATGTGGAGGAGCCCTTGAACTTTGAGCTTTCTCCTTACCCTTTCGCGTGGTTCGTGGAGGAGGGACTTCCTCCAGCTCTGGCTCATCTTCCAGGGGCGAAGGGTTCGGCAGGGGCAGTGGTTGGCATCCTAGCATGAAAAATGAATCCCGGCTCTAGGTGACTGATATCCGACGGGGAAGGTTTACCAGTCATGGGAGGGAGGCCGCAACTATAATGAATTCTGTTGTTCTATTGCTTCTACAAGATACTTAAAGTAGGCTGCCTGTTTACCCGAGACAATACCGCTAACCCGATTATCCTGCCGCCATTTAAACACGTTCCATCGAAGGATAGAGAGAGATATTTCGCACGGGGTGGGTTTCCCCAGGAAAGATAAAAATCCCTCGTAATTCGTCCTACCAACGGTTCAAGGGCTGCTCCCTTCAACGGTAACTTCTGCTTCTCCCCAGAGGGTAGAGCTCCAACGGCTAGTTGTTACATCCCTAGTATCTTAGGCGTACTTATTACGCTAAGGTTTCCAATTTGTGACAGCTGCCTGGCTTCCCCCAACACAAGATTTCTTCCTAAGTAGCACTTGGCCCAAGACCAAGAGACTCCTATCATCTGCTCTACTAAGGTTTTAAGGGGGGTCGTTGTTGGCATCAATTGCCTGACCCATGGTTGCGTTATTGATGCAACAGTGGTTTAAGGCAAGGGGCTGCTATTTGTGGAACCAATAGGGGCTACAGGGAATCTATTGCTTACTCGAGGGTCAACCTGTCCCTCGCTCGGGGTAGGTCCTAGCTCTACTCCCATCTTTTCCTCAGGGGCCATAAAGAGATATTCCTTAGTGATATGGAGACAACGCAGCATAGAGGCTTCTCCTAGCCAGGTCTGCCAAGCTTCTAGATCCCTACTGGAATCCTCAATATCTTCCTCGTGGCATGGTACTGCCAATTTATAGATATCAACCCCCCTCTTAGGTATAGGTTCTGTATAATATTTTCCTTCTACCGAGTCCAGTGGTACGACGACCCGTCGGCCCTAGTTTTCAAATATCATGCTGCGTTTTTTTAGATCGATAATGGCCCCCATGTTCATAGCACAGTCTAGCCCAAGGAGTGTGGGGTAGGGATCCAAATCTTCCATCATTTCTATTACCTCAAAGTCGGCTAGGATCCCGGCTCCTGTGATATCAACCATGACATTGGGGAGTCTACCTAAAGGAATGACTCTTCTATGATTTTCCATTCGAAGCTGGATGGTGGATCACTCCAGCTTAGGTTTTCCCATGCATTTCCAAGTGTGCTTAGGTAGGATATTAGTGTCCAATCCAAGGTCTAAGATAACCCGATTCATTTTATAGCCGCGGACCTAGACTGTGTTGGGGTTCCTGTGTTTTGGCAGGTTTGGCTCTACCAAAAGACAAGACAACATCAAAACCACTTTGAGACCTCAGGATCTAGCCCTCCTGGGTCCAGAGAGGGATCTCTCTATAAAGGCAAAGAAATATATGTCTTTGAAGTTAAAATTCAAGGTATTAGGCTAGTTATATGGCACAAGGGTTGTTGTTTGTTTTGTTTGTTTGTTTGTTTGGTTGTTGGGAAACATGGAAGAAGGGTTCAATGTAAGGTAAATAAGTGAGCAAAGAAGGATTTTGGAAATGGGAGACAATTCAAAGAGAACTCAAGTCCATTGGGAAATGGGAGACAATTCAAAGAGAACTCAAGTCCATTGGGCAATGGAGTCATAAAAGGGTTTACTTGCAATTCAATATCCAAGGCTTTCAATTGGGCTAGTCATCTAAAACAGAGGATCTTTTAAAGATGATAGGGTGGGATGAAAAGATAAGGAATGAAGGTGAATGAAAATGAAACCTCCAAGGTGACCACTTAGGAAGAAAATCTAGGGACAGGGCATGCCTTAAACACCTATGATCAAACTCCTAAGAGGCTAGCTCTTCAGACAATAAGAAACAATTAAGATTTAACACAAAGGTGAAGCCTAAGATCAAAGAAAGGCTTTGAAATTTCAATGCTTTGAAATCCAACTCAAGGGAGCTTAGAAAGGTTCAATCATTAGAAAAGGACCCTAGTGAGACAGAATCAACACTAATCTCCCAGTATCCTAATTCTTTCAATTAAAACCAAACAAGAACATCTAAGAACAGATTCTAAATTCATGCATCAGTAAGCAGGGATAACCAACTACTGTACTGGCTAAATTATCTTGAATTGGTTCTCAGATTGCACAATTAGTAGAAAACATCAAAGATAAGAAGAGCAGAAAGCTTTAGGGTACCATGCAAGGGTATATCCTAATACCAGATTACTGATTCTTATCAGAGAAATGAAATTTGATGAATTATAGAAGGAAAACATAGATAAAGATAGAAAACATCACCGCTGCTTTAAATCAGGATCCAAAGAATTTTCTTGTCATATTAAAGAGCAACACCAGTCATATACAACATTTTCCAACAACTTGATATTCAGTCTGAAATCATCTCCTCAGCCTATTTTACAACTGAAACACATAACTCTATCTCAAGAGAAACAACTTACAATCCACATTTATCCGAAAAACAACCTTTACAATGTATTTTTCTTGAGTTTTATAGTTGAAAGAGAGGCAGAGGAGGTAGATATAACTTTAAATGAAACATTAAAATAGAGGAAGAAGGGAGTTCAAGGCCCATTCTGTCTTAATATCCATGCATTGATTTTCAGTACTCTTTGGATGAAAGAGTGGTCTTCGACATGCTGATCATAACTCCAGGTATTGTCTCTTTGATGTACTTTCGACTGTCTATACTCTGTAGTACTCTGGGATAGGTAAGGCAGTTAAATGAATTGTAGGCCTGCCATACTATGTAACAAAATGCTTCTGACAATATTATGACTCTGTCAGGGTGGTGAGCTTCCCGGGAACATTGATGCAAAGTAAAAACATTATGGGAACTTTTTCCTTTCTCGGGAAAGGACCTTCTGCTGATGTGGGACACTGATAGGATTGTTTTACATGCTTTAGGCCTTATTAGACCTTCTGTGTCAGTCATAAGGTCTTCAATCTTGTACATTCACACTTTAAACACTGAATTAAACCTTAAAATCTTCAATAATGGGCATTAAACCTCTTTAATCCTTCACTGATATTCTTTGCCACTTCTTTGACTGTCTCTGTCTGTGGAAATGCAGTTTTAATGGCGCTAGGGGTTTTACAGAGTTAAACACTGGTATTTTAATGAAATATTTCATTCAAAAACCTTCTCAGGCATTCTCTCTGCAATCTCTGGCTCTGAAAATGGCATTCTGCGACACTGTAAAACTATGTCTGTGACTAATGAGACAGAGCGCACTCGTAATCCTTTAACACCTGCAAAACCAATAAACTCGTTAAGAAAATCCACGGGAGTGGAGGTTGAATGATGTGGAGGCCTGTGGAAAATGGAGGCGCAGTAGTGAAAATAGTGGCCGCGGGTGGAAAAACGGTGAGAATTGCTGTATAATGGTGGAGGAATGATCTGATGAAGGTCTGGTGGAGAAATGATTTTGGACCGTCCGATTAGATTTGGTAGTGGTGATCGACAGTTGTGATTTTCCGGAGGGGTTACCTTTAGAAGGTAAGGTGGATGAATAAACTTCTAGTGTAAAACACTAAAGTTTTACCTTTGGGCGGAATACATAGGAGATCAATGGAAATAAAATGAAATGGGGGCTTTGAATGGTGGGACCGTCATGGGCAGAGGGTGATTGAGTGTGGACCGTTAGATCTCAGGAGGAGATCAACAGCTGAGATTACTCTGATGAAACTCTGTGGAAGTCCGATGGAAAAAAACATGAATGGGAACGTGATGCAGTGTGGGCCGTTGATCGGGATCAGATCAACGGTGGAGATCTCCTGATGGGATTTCGGGAGCAGAAGTGGGGAAGTGGTTTTTAGGCGAAAAACTATTGTTTTCGCACTGCTTGGGAGTGGTTTTGAAAATCTCCCAAAAAAAATGCGATATCGCTTGCCACCCGACACGTGGCAAAACAAATCTGCCCATATCACGTGATTCCAAATTGTTAAAGTTCGGACGCCAAATTTACGCGATATGCTTCCTGACTGTTGGATGTGGAGTGATGAGATTTGACGGTGGGAGATGGAGCGCGATATGGGAAAGTGCACGAGTTGTTAGGTGGGGGGGAGGTCAAAGCGGATTAGATCCCAATCGTCATATCTATAGAATAGATGGTCAAGATTAAAAGAGGGGGCGGAGGCAAAAGGATTAAATGAATGGGTAGGAGAAAGGAGGGTCGTCGGATCAATCAGGATGGACGGCTGAGATCCAATCGCAATCGGAGAAGGCAGGGGCCAGAACTCCGATGGTTGATGTTGTGATTGCGCGTGGGCCGTTGGATCAGGGTGAGATCGATGGTCGCGATTGGATCAGAGATCGCCAATCAGGGAGCACACGGTGGCACTTAAGAATTGGTGCGATTGGCGGTGATGCGATGTAGCGCAAGTCGTCGGATCATTGAGGGATCAACGGTGGAGATTGGATCGGGGATCGCCAATCGGGGGAAACAGGGGTGGAGTGTGATCGAATCCTGGCCATTTATTCTTTTGGATTCAACGGCCAGGATTTAATCAGAGGTCGGCCAATCGGGGAGATGAAAGGTGGTGCATTAAGATCTTGCGATTGGCGATTGGAGCGGTGGTGCAATGGCTGTCAGATAATTTTAAGGATCAACGGTGGAGATAAAAATCAGAGGTTAACAAAGGGATGAGGTGAGCACGATGTGAGATTTGCGCCGGCTGTTAGATCTTCATGGATCAACGGCTGATATTGCAGCGCAGGCCAATAGACCAAATGTTTTCTCGCATCGGAACTTTTGGATTAACAAAGGAAATGCGCCCAAGGGAAAATTCTGATTGCGATTGGCGCCTGGTCTTGGCACCTGTTATATGCGAAGAAGGGGCTGGGGCTTAGCTGAAAGGGGCTTAGGCCTAATATATGGTAAAAAATGGGTTTTTGGGCCTAAAAACAGAGTTTTTAAGGCTGAACAGAGGTTCTGGTAGGGGAATAAAGGGGTTTTTAAAAAAAATGAAGGGATTCACTAGGTTTTTAAAGGGGAATTGGGTGATTTAGATGACTTAGGAAGGGATTTTGGGGATTAAAGGGGAAATTTGGAGAAGGGAAGAGAAGGTTGAAATGGGGAATTTGTAGGGATAAAGGGAGCATATGTAGGCTTTCCTTGAGAAAATTTTTTTCACAGACAGTGAGGCTTTTTTGATGGAAACAACAGTGAATATTTTTTCAAAGGCAAAAGACACATAGAGGCTTCAAGAATGAGAGATTTTCAGAGGAAATGTATCTCTTGAAGGCTCAGAAAAATATTTAGCCACCTGTTTGCTTGACAAAAATTTATAGGTGGCTAACAGTGGTTCCACATAGGGATGGCATCTTCTTGAAGGTGTCAAGAATCTCAAAGGATAATCTTTGGATGTAGGCTAGATGCCTGGTGCTTGACACATATTTTTCTTTCTTTAATTCAACTACTACAAACATGATAGATATTAAGTTAGCAGAAAACATTCCCCAACAATCTACCTACCCATCCTACAGTCCTAACATTTTTTCTTCAAGGTGCATTTAAATTTGCAGACCTTCTTCATCATTTTTTTATTGAAAACAAAAAAATAACTAATCTAATTCTACCCTTATTCCTACATGAGACCAGATTAAACAACTGGCCTCATAGCTTCTCTACCACACTAATATCTGCTAGGATTAAACTGTGTAGCAGATTTCTTTCTCTACATTCTACAACAAAAATTTAAAAACAGTCAAACCAGGATTAGACAGTCTGGTTTGCTGTGGATCCATGGCATAAAGACAACTGCACATGAACTGAAATTTGCAGGGACTTGAAAACAAAATGTGAAGGCTTGAAATTGTGAAACTTTGAAGCATCCTTATTTTTCTTTGTGACTCAAGTTTTGAGATTGTTAGAGTCACTGTCTTCTTCATTTCAGCTCTGGTTTTAGGCTTGTTAGAGCTGATTCTTCTTTCTTCCTTTGCTGGTTCAGGTTTTGAGCATATTAGAACTAGCTTCTTCAATCTTTTGGCTCAGGTTTTAAGCTGATTTGAGCCATCCTTTTGCACTTCAGAGGTTCAAGTTTTGAGCGTGTCTAAACCTATCTTTCTCTCTTTTTTGAAACATTTCTCTCTTTTTCTTTGAAACAAAACACTGCAATGGTATTTACAATGGAAGTGAAACTTTAAACTGGAAATCAGCAGTAGTAATGCTTGAGCATCCTGCCATTGACAGGACCTCCAAACAGATATGTACCATCTAGTTCTTGCAGAAAAAAGGCATTTGGACCAATGGTGGATTGGATAATGTAAGGACCTTGCCACAAACTGTCAAATTTTCCATGATTTCCTTTGTCTTCTCTCCTAGAGTCCCACTTAAGAACCTTATCTCTAATTTTGAAGTCACAAGCTTTTGTCATTTTATCAAACAATCTCTTTATGTTTTCTTGCACTTTCAGAGCTCTGTTGTAGACCTCTTCTCTTGTTTGTTGGAGATGTATTGTTTGATTTATCCTCCTTACCATGCTGTCCTCTTCTATCTGTATCTCTTGTACCAATTTAATCACTGGTACTCCTAGGCTGGTGGGAAACACTGCCTCTGTTCCATAAAAAAGCTGATATGGTGACATTCCAATGATTGTCTTAGTTGTTAACCTATTAGCCCATAAGGCATGCACTAACTTGTTATGCCATGATTTCTTATTATCTTCAAGTAGCTTTTTGATGATGGTCACCAAGCTTTTGTTTGATGATTCAGCTAACCCATTACCTTGTAGGTAATAAGAAGTTGAATGACCAAGTGCAATCTGATACCTGTGACAAAAATCAATCATCTTCTTGGATCCAAAAGCAACAACATTATCAGTGATGATCTTCCTAGGGCAGCCAAATCTAGAGAGGATGTGGTCTTCAAGGAATTTAATAATAACAGAATCATTGGCATTCCTAGAAGGTATGGCCTCTATCCATTTTGTGAAGTAGTCTGTGGCTGTGAGAATCCATTTGTGTTGGGCAGAGGAAGCGGGATGGATCTCACCTATGAAATCTAGGCCCCACTGTTGAAAGGGAGCTTCAACAGTTATAGGTTGTAATGGTAAAGGGAGGAGCTTTCTTTTGCCCTCAAAGATCTGGCACTTATGGCAGGCAATTATCATTTTGTGGATGTCATTGAAAAGTGTAGGCCAGTAATAGCCAGCTCTGAGTATTTTGTTAGCAATGGATTTCCAGTTTAAATGGCCTCCACACTCTCCTGCATGGAACTCATGTTTAACCCTCTCTGCTTCAGTTTCAGGCAGACATTTAAGCATCAAACCATTTGCAATTTTCCAGTATAAACATTCATTTAAAATGCAATAGTTTCTGGCCTTTAACTTTAGAAACCTGGCCTTAGTCTTTGATAAATCAGGAGGGGCATTGAGATTTGTTAGCACATACAGGATGTCAGAATACCATGGAGAGTTTTGAAATTGTTCTTCAATAGTAGGTTCGGGAAATCCTTCATGTTCATCCAGGGCATCTACCATGTTTATGTCAAGGGCTTGTAAGTTAGATTCAGCCATTAGTCGAGCCAAGCCCTAACCTTTGATCAATTTTGTGGATTTGATCTCCAAATCATACTCTAATATTACAATAATGCATTTTCCCCTCTTTCCATTTGGATCTTGGGACAAAATGTCTTTTACCACTATGTTTGGCACATAGGAAATGATGTGAGAATGCAGAATATACACTCTTACACCATGTTTTTGGTCATCTAACCCATTATCATTAGATGAACCCAAGTACACCATGTAAGACCAATTTTACCCTAATTAAAATTGCTTTCACCATGTAAAATAACATTTGTCTATATTTCCTGGTCATATTTAACCCAAAACAAGGAAATTAATTAAATAAATCATTATTTATTTAATTATATTCCCACCATCTCCCTAAAATAATAAATAAATCATTTATTTATTTATTTTTTATAAATAAAGGAATTGACCCAAGTCAAAAGACCTTTTGCCTCCAACAAATATAATAAAATATTCCTAAAGGGTGATTCTAGAATTTGATTAATAATATTTTATTCATGCACCGAGTTCTATAACAACCCAATATTTTGTTATAAATAGAAGGGTTTTCCCCATTCATTAGTCACCTCCATTAAATTAGATCACTCTGGATCTACTCTTGGTCACCATTTTCCATTTTGCTTTGTGAGCTCCCATTGAGTTCTATGTTTGTCTGGGTTTTCTACACCAATAAGAGAGAGGAATTTTAGATCTGAAACACTGAGGATTTTCAAGAACCCATCCCATTAAGGAGAACCGGAAAACACCTTTCTTGTTTTCCTCTCAGGTGCCCCATTTTTTAATATAATATAAAATTCTTTTAAATACATTGTTCTTGTCTTGTCTATTGGATGCATGGAGCCATATTGTATTTTATCTGCTTAATGTCTTTTGTGCTTAGATCTGGATTTGTGCAGCACTATTTGGATCACCTCATTGAAGACTTAAAGATATTTTGCAGCCATAATCAATGTTAGGGCTATTTTTTATGCGTAGCTAAAGTGATCTTTTATGACGAAAGATTCATACTAACAATTGGCGACTCCACACGGGTTTTCTTTTGCAACCGCTGTCGTTTCATATATTCTTGCATATCCAGCTGTTTCAAACTCTAGGGTTTCTCTTCCATTTTCTGTTTTTCCTATTTTTATGGTGTTTTCCACCTCTAAAACCCTCAAATGGACAAATTTTTAACTTCTGTGTGTTTCTGGCCTTATTGCGCAGGTGAAAGACGTCAGTCGCAGCTGAGACGACAACTTTTTCTGAAATCTGCTGCCGAAGGAGCCGGATCTACAGGTCACACTTATCGGCCCAAAAAGTGTGACTTGGTCTTGAGGTCGCACTTTTCTGCCCCAAATCTGTGACCTGGACTGCAAACAGGTCAGAACCTGTGACCTGCACCTTTTTCTGCAATTTTCCATCACTTTTTCTAGGTTTGTCTGAAGCTTCTGTCAGGGTTTTCCAGCCTCTTTCTCCACCCGTTTAGACCTGTTTCTGATCTGTTTCACTCAAATAAGTGGGAATATTTTCCCTTAGCATTCTAGTACCCTCCACTTTTTGTGGGAGAGTATTTGCTGTTTCAGAAGTTTGAATCTCCAGAGTTTCAGCCTTATTTCTTTCGGATATGATACCTCATTTTCAAATCCCTTTAGATCAGCTCTTATCCCTTTCAAATCACCTCATATAGTTTTGTTTGGGTCCATTTCTAGGGCCGCCTCATTGTCCCTTCTATATTTAGTTGATCTCCTCCTTTTTAGCAGCACCCCTGCCTCTGCCTCTTTGCTATTCTCTACGCCTCTTTTCAGCAGATTTCTCCTTTAGATCCCCGTCCCTCCCAACCTTAGATCTATTGGCCTCTTTTTCGCGTGCTTTGCTTATTTTTTTCCCTCTTATAGACTAGTTTTGAGAGACCCTCCTTCTTAGGTTAGATTGATGCATTGTTAGCTGTTAATTTTCTGTTCTTTCAGTCTTATTTACTGCAGATTTATTTTTAGTTATGCATCACACTTTCTCTTTTACTCTAAAAAATGTCTGGGTTTAAAAATTAAAGTTAACACACGCCACACACTGACCCTCAGTGAAGAAGAGCCTAGTTAACACTGCCTGGCAAAGAATTTAAAATCAATTGACACTGCACCTCTCTACCCTTGTTTTACATTGATATCACTTGATTATATCCCTCCTTGCCCTTGTCGGTTATTCTTCTTCCCGTCATCATCCCGGAGACTTCTTTGCCTTCACCCTCAGTTTTCAGTTGGTCGAATTCCTCCTTCTCTCCGTCGTCGAGTTAGTCTTCCTGCGAGTCCGCACTCCGACTCTTCTTCTGATTGATTGGGTTCTCCCCCTACTTCTGGTTCTCCCTCTATTACCTTCACCATGTCTAGTTCGGAACCTAACGCTAGCAACCCCGGTCCTATTGCTGGGTCTGGTCCTAGCGGAACCATCACGGGAACTACCTCGACTGTCCCTTTGCTCCCTTATATGGCTGGTCTCAGTCTCCCCAATTTCAATCAGTTGATCAACGACCCTATCCGCCACGATGTTAGTTGGCCTGCTATGCCAACCAAGCTCCCCTCCGAAATTCCTAAGTTCGAAGGCCTTGCTAGTGAAGATCCCTCCAACCATATCCGATCTTTCCACATGTGGTGTTCATCCAATTCCATTACCGATGATTCCAACCATCTTCGGTTGTTCCAACGCACGCTTACAGGTGAAGCTTCTAAGTGGTATGTTGACCAGCCCACCTCTTCCCATACCACCTTTGCGACCCTTGCCCACGCCTTCTTGTCTTATTTCCAGCTTCCCCCTCGTTATGACACCGGTATCAAAATTTTGACTTCTTTTCGTCAATCGTCTACAACCCGCCTATTCGATCATGTTAAAGAATGGCGGAGAAGAAAGAGCCTATGTCAAGCCCCTACCTTCGAAGACTGTTTCTATATGGACTGGTTCCTTCACTCTCTCTTACCTCCCATTGGCAAAGATGTCGCATCCCACTTCCCTCAAACCGAAGAAGCCGCCCTTCAAATAGCCTTGAAATATGACCTTATCTATGCTCAATTTGGTTATGTTTATACCGTCCTCCCTAACCTCCCCAGACCCGGTGGCACTAATGCACCGGGGGCACCTCATGCCGTCGACGGTATTGTTGGAGCTCTCTCTCATCCATCCGCTCAACCTCCCATGAGCTATGGTTTTCTTGGGGGAGGGGGAACCCCCTCCTGCACTTCTCCCCCTCCCGGTAGCACGCATCTAGGATCTGGAATGCCTCCTTTTTCTGCCCAACCTCCTATTTACCACACTGTTACCCAACCTCATTATCATCCATATCCACAACCTAGTGCTCCAACTCCTCCAGCATTCGCACCCCCGCCTCCCTTGTCTTCTCAATCCCCGCAACAGCAGTCACCGCCCCCTCAAGAACAGGTGGATGCACAATAGGTATTTGTGGCTACCCATCCACCTCACGGACCGATAACCACTCAACCTCCTCCATCTGGTACCTCTTATTACCAGATCCTCATGATGAACTCTGACCAACCTATAACCGCCGACCTTAACCTTCAAACTCAGTCCCGTTCGTACCCCCAGCCTCTTGCTCCATCTGTCCCTGAGTCCCCTTCTTCAGGTTCCACAGAGCCTCTTTCGACAACTAATGGTCCCTTGCATATCCCTCAGCCCAAAGCCGAGGTTCATACCAAGATTCCTAAGGGACCATTAATGCTGAAATGCTGCTTCTGACCGAGCTGCCCATTCATATAGCATAGTAGATGAGCTGGCCCAATCTCCTGCTACCATTTCAACGCTGGAACTCCTCCAGTCGTGCCCCTCTCAAAGAAAAGCTCTAATATCTGCCCTGGGTGCTGTAGTTCCCGCAGATGACCAATTGATTTTTTTCGATGCCCATCAGTCAGAGTCTCCTCCTCTTCTTGCTTCCATAGCTTTCCAAATCCCAGTCAAAATCCGGAACGCTAACATTTCCCGGTGCATCATTGATGAGGGGGAATCCACCTGTGTGATTTCTGCTTTGGTTTGGAAACAACTCGGATCTCCTGAGTTGGCCCCTCCCACAATCACTCTTCGAGCGTGGGATGGCCATGCCTCCCAGCCCATTGGCATTTTCTGCAACTGTCCTATCACTCTTGCGAGAAAAAACGTTTGCGTTGACGTTGAAGTCATCGACACCCCTCTCGATTAAAACATTATTTTGGGGCGTAGCTACACCTATGCCATGTCTGCTGTCCCATCTGTGGTTCATCGCAAGATGTTTTTCCCTCATAATGGAAAGATAGTCACTATTGACCAGTTGACATATCACGAGCTTAAATCTCAGACCTCCCTTGAGTTGGTCATCTCTTCTGTAGCCAAGAAAACCGTCGATTCCTTGACCAATGTCTCCCCTAGCTTCTATAGAGACTCCTCCTTGCTTGGAACCTTCCCTGGTCTTCCTCCTCCTCCCGTCTCTGATCCCAGCTTAGCGAATATTTGCATGATGAAATCGTCTCGGGCTGACCTTAAAAGGCCTGGTTTGGCTAGTCAGCAACCTCAACCTCAACCTTGCCTACCGCAACCTGCTCCTAGCCCTTCGCCTCAACCAGCTAGACCTCGTCCTTCTGGCCCTTCTCCTACAGCTGGTACCCATGCGCCCCTCTATCCTCCTGGGTCGGTTCCACCAGGTCTCAACCATCTTAGAGCCGTCCCTCTTGGCCATTACCCCTATGGTCAGATATTGTTCCTAGCTCCCCCACCAGGAGTGTACACGGCACCTGTCATGGCCACCCTCTCTCTTCCTAACCCAAACCTTGGGATTCCCGTCTGGTACCTTGATCCTCCAGGCGCAAACCTTCCTGGTCAACCCAAACCTTATCTTACTTTAACCCCGGTTCAACCGGTCACCATGACTTCTCCCGCTACAACAGTGCCTCAGTCACCTCAACAGGAACCACCTCCTGTTGCGACTGCTTCGGGTAAGAAGGGAAAAGCTCGCAAGGGGGCATCAAAGGACAAGGTTGCCCCGACAAACCTTGCCCCCCCTTGACCTCCAACGCATACCATTCAGTGTGCCTTGTGTGATGTTGTCGGTCACGCCACACATACTTGTCCTAAATTGTCTCATCTCAAGCCCATGGTTAATGTCGCATTCCCTGAGTCCACGATCCCGGAAGCCTTGGTTCCTTCCGTGACCGTGGCCAAGAACCCCAAGACTATTCACACCAACCACCCCTGTGCTTTGTGTGATCTCCATGGCCATTACACCCACCTTTGTTCCCGCCTCAAGGAATTCCGCACCTCTCTAGCCGCGGTCTGCCAATTCGAGGCCAAGCGTAACGAGTCCACCTCTCCCCTATTTGCGCATTTTGCTTCGGTAGAACTACTAGACATGATGGCTCCCATTGACATTCCCCATCCTGATGTCGAGATGACGGTGCCTTCGTCCACCATATTCTACCTATCATCATCCATGAGACCCTCGGGGAACATTCCCTCTGAATCCTCCCCTGTTGTTTCGCTTGACCTTCCTTCAGTGATCACCTTGGGCTCAACATCGGTAGATCCTTTATCTGCTTACTCTTCGGTCACCCCTTGTGACGATGCGCATGTGAACCTCTCTTCTCATGATGATGAGTTAGGTAGCTTTGCCGCATCAGGTGGTCTTTCTTCCACCAATCACCCCATCTTCTATCACGATGATGACATTATGGAAGGAATCATCTCCCCTGACTTTCTCTCTTCCCCCTTACATCGAAACCATGCATTTGAACCACATACACCTTGCAACCATTATATTGCAACCTAATGTTTGGGTAGGGGGGCACCCATATTTGAGAGACCAGGAGATGTAATTCTCCACCACTCTCCTAGTGTATCTAGTCATGTCGACTCTAGTACCATTATTCTTTGACATTTAGAAGAACCTCTAGAGTCCCATACCACTTCAGATCACTCTCGGGATGATACCCCTTATCGTTCCTTCATTTTACATCCACAACCCAGTCTCTTAGACATTGTTGTTGACCAACCTATAGGTTTTCTGGGAGAGCATCTATTCATTATCTCCAAATCCTCTCTTTGGGATAGTGACACCAAGTATGCCAACCCAAAAACTTAAAGTCCATTTGATTCATATATGTAGTACTAAAAGAGATTGGTAATCCTCCATTTCCTTTCTCATACTGCATAAACATAAAGAAAACAAATGGTGCACCACATCATTAAAATGTGTTTATATTCCCCTTTATACATTCTGGCATGACCATAACATGCTTGGGGGCACCTATACCCCTCAACCATAACCCTCCTCAAAATCGAATTTCTTCACTTGCACCACTCATACCAGCGGCACCACTTGGTCGCCATACTTGTCCATGCTTGTGTTGATGATTCGTCGTGAGTTGCCATCTTGTACTCATGCTTTTATGGTCCCCCATTGGACCTCTACTTTGCGGCAGCACCATCAAGTCGCCCTTGTTTAGAGCATCCGAGTTGAGTCCTCATCCTTCATGAAGTTTATCTCACGTCCCTTTGTACCTTGATATAGCCCTCCATCCTTCATCATTTTGTCCCTCTCTCGTCGTACACATTATGGCCTTCAGTACCATTGTCACCTATCCTCTTTGATATTGTGTCAGCTGTTGCCAAGCCATTCATGCCCCTTATGCTCTAACAAGGGAAGTCGTCCAACCACTCCTCCGTATCCCTCATTCCATCATCATCATTAGTGTCTATCTGTTCGTCGCTCTACTATTTTCTCTCATGCCTTAGTTGGGGTTCCCTTATTGCCTCACCTATGGCGGACCTACTTCTGTCGACATCAGCTTATTTACTCCAGAAGTCAGGTCTAGGGGGCAGTGTACCTTGGTTCGAGCACTTTTCAGCATGATCGTGATCTATACACTTGATGGTCCAGTGATGCAGCAACAACTCTTGGTGATTCCCGGGCATGTGTGAGATGTCTCAACCCTCATGAGCGGGTGGCCCTGCAGGTAGCCCCCCACATGCCCGAATGACTTCTTCATTTCCGCCCTTGATGCAACTCCTCTCATTTGATGATATTGGCCTCAACCGCTTGCAGCGCCTCTTCAATTTGCATGTATCAGTCAGATTTTGCAAGCCCTTCCCCGTGTGTAGGGGGCATTCGGGTGTATTTGTATCTCATGTACTAAAATCTTCTTGTATAAGTCCTGAAGGTTATTCCAGGCATCGCATGTATGTGGGATTCATCATTTTATTTATCTGGCTCATGTTTAGGCCCGCACATGCTTCATTATTGCGTTCCGTGGTTTTCCGAGCGCATTATTCTTTGTACTATTGTATCGGAAGGCATAGGTATGCCTTCCTCACCGCCTTTAACACTGGTACCACTTCATCACCTAGAGACTTGTTGCACCTGTAAGTCTCGTCTCCTCCGGGTCTAGTCCTTTAGCACATTAGACTACCTTACATTTCTCTCTCTCACTTCCCTCTTGATGCCTAGTGATTGAGTTCTTACAACGTACTTCAGTCATACAATTTGCTCCTAACACTCGTACGTTGGGGGGCAATCTGTTACACCATTTTTTGTTCATCTAACCCATTATCATTAGATGAACCCAAGTACACCATGTAAGACCAATTTTACCCTAAGTAAAATTGCTTTCACCATGTAAAATAACATTTGTCTATATTTCCGGGTCATATTTAACCCAAAATAAGGAAATTAATTAAATAAATCATTATTTATTTAATTATTTCCTAGGAATCAGTTATTCAGATCATTATTTAAATAATATTCCTAGTTAAATTTGACTAAATCATTTTTAAATAATTAAATAAATCATTATTTATTTAATTATATTCCCACCATCTCCCTAAAATAATAAATAAATCATTTATTTATTTATTGTTTATAAATAAAGGAATTGACCCAAGTCAAAAGATCTTTTCCCTCCAACAAATATAATAAAATATTCCTAAAGGGTGATTCTAGAATTTGATTAATAATATTTTATTCATGCACCGAGTTCTAGAACACCCCAATATTTTGTTATAAATAGAAGGTTTTTCCCCATTCATTAGTCGCCTCCATTGCATTAGATCACTCTGGATCTACTCTTGGTCACCATTTTCCATTTTGCTTTGTGAGCTCCCATTGAGTTCTATGTTTGTCTGGGTTTTCTACACCAATAAGAGAGAGGAATTTTAGATCTGAAACACTGAGGACTTTCAAGAACCCATCCCATTGAGGAGAACCAAAAAACTCCTTTCTTGTTTTCCTCTCAAGTGCCCCATTTTTTAATATAATATAAAATTCTTTTAAATACATTGTTCTGGTCTTGTCTATTGGATGCATGGAGCCATATTGTATTTTATCTACTTAATGTCTTTTGTGTTTAGATCTGGATTTGTGCAACACTATTTGGATCACCTCATTGCAGACTTAAAGATATTTTGCAGCCATAATCGATGTTAGGGCTATTTGTTATGAGTAGCTAAAGTGATCTTTTACGACGAAAGATTCATACTAACATACACCCTGAAGTCTTTCGCCTTTACCAAGGCATAGGCCTGTTATTCCATTATCATTATATTTCAAGGGTGCATCCCTCAGAGTCTTGCTGAAGAAAGCAATAGGCTGCTCCTGTCCCTCTAGATTTTTCTGCAGCAAGACTGCAGCCACTGTATGCTTGGAGGCAAAGGAAAATATCAGGAAATCTTTTGAAAAGTTAGGGCTGATTAAGACTGGTGCCCGGGTAAGTGCAAGTTTAACTAATTCAAAATATTTTTTGGCTTCTACAGTCCACTTAACTCCCACTCCTTTCTTAAGCATTTCCGTCATATTTCGTAGGAGTTCCTCTAAGTTGGGAATAAACCTCCTTAAGAAGTTAATTTTCCCAATAAAGGATTGCAATTCTTTTATGTTTCCCGGGTGACTGATCTGTAATATTCCCTCAACTCTTTTCAGGTCTATTTTGATCCCCTTTTCTGATATAATATGGCCAAGAAGCTTACCTTCTTGAAGGCCAAATACAGTCTTCTTGGGATTTAATGAAAGCCCAAACCTTCTACATTTCTCAAATACTCTTCTCAGATGCTTAAGGTGCTCTTCATCAGTCTTGGAATAGATTGTTATGTCATCAAGATAGATGAAAATGAAGTGCCCTATTTCCTCTGAAAAGGCTATGTCCATAGCTCTTTGGAAGGTTGCGCCAACGTTAATTAGTCCAAAAGGCATTTTCACATACATGAACGTGCCCCATGGAGTGGTGAAAGATGTTTTTAGTTGATCTTCTGGGAGTAATAAAACTTGGTTATACCCTGAGAAACCATCTAGCAGGGAAATCCTCTTTGAGCCAACTACCCTCTGTAGGATGTGTTCCAGCTTGGGTAAGGGGTAATTATCTTTAAGTGAAGCTCTGTTAAGGTTTCTAAAATCGATGCACAGTCTGATCTCACCTGTCTTTTTCCTCACAGCTACAAGGTTGGAGACCCAATCGGAAAACCTCATAGGCACTATGATTCCTGCCTCGTACATTTTCTTGATTTCCTTTTCTACCAAAGGCAGTTGCTTCAGGTTGATTCTACGCAGTTTTTGCCTAAAGGGCTTTTGGTTTTCTTTCAGTGGGATCTTGTGCTGGATGATGTTTGTATCATAGGCCTTTAAGTCGTCGTAGCTCCAAGAAAACACATCCACAAACTCTTTGAATAAGTCAATGTATCTCTTCTTCATGTCTGCTGGAAAGGACTTAGCTAGTTTAATCATCTTAGGCTTATCTTCAGTGCTTATGTTACATTCCTCGACATTAGACTCTGTGTGTTCTATAGTGGGTTTTTTCGCTACGTCGTTAAAATAAAAAAGGTCCTCTAAAGGTGCTAGTCCTCTGGGTATATTATTATGTTTGGACTGCAACACCTCTAGTTCTTCTTTTTCCACATTCTTGTATTCTTCCGTTTGAGTTCCAAGTTCTTCAATTAACGTGTTTATTTCTACGTTATGTGGTGATTTTTCTTCATCGGGGGGCCCTTCACTCAGGCAACTTTCATCAGATTTAGAGTTTGAATCAGAGAATTAAAACTCATTCCTGCCATTCAGGAAATCCTCTATCTGCTTGTCGCCCTTAAATACCTGCCAATATTTCTCGTTATCTGGCACCGCAGGCCTATATTTCATCTAAATGATGATTTGTTTGTCACTAGGTGATTTATGATATGAACTAGCAACACATGCTAATCCATTCGCAATAATGTTCTGACTCCTAGGAACAAACACAAGTTCGTATTCTACAAAGGTTTTTATTAAATCCATGGCATCATTTTTGTATGCCCTCAGTCTAGGATGCTTTGCAGTATACTCTCCATTCACTTGTTTGATGACTAACTCAGAGTATCCATGTACAGCTATCCTTCAGGCTCCTAGTTTTTTCAATAGATTCAAGCCTAGTATGAGAGCTTCGTACTGAGCGATATTGTTTGTATATTTAAAGTCCAGTTTGAAGGCATGAATCTCGCCATAGTCACTCTCAGTGTTATGTAACCACACTCCGGCCTCTGCATTCCTCCTAGTGCAAGACCCATCAAAATTCATTCTCCATAAGGGATTGTTTTATGGTTTATCATCATTTTCTTCCCTAATGCCAGTTTCACTATTATGTTGTATTATGGGGTCTGCATCATGTTGTGGATTGCTTCGTTATCCATGATGTGCATGGAGCTCAGAATGAGGAGTAATCTGCAGTTTGCAATCTTGGTTTTGTTCACTCTGAGTTTCTAATTCAGTGCACTGTTCAAAGGTTTCTTCTTCATTTTCTTCTATGTCTAGAGTGGCCATTATGTTAAAATCCGTGAGCTCTACTCTATTGTTTGCCTCTCTGTCTCATCTATGGATTCATCGTTGAAAAGGATAAAAGAGTCTAGATCTGCATGTATAGAGTACAGAGGTGAATTTTCAGGTTTTTCAGGGCTGCTAACCATAAACTTCATTTGTGCCTCTCTATACAGTCTCCTAAGCTGGTTAAAGACAAGGATTGTGGAATATGACCCATCCATCTGCATTGTACCTTGCAGCTTGGCTCCCCATGACCTTGAAAACAACATGCCATACTTAGGTGGCACATCTGCCACCACAACATCCATAACCATGCATTTGGCTAGAATTTGAGTCAGATTCACACAAAGATCTTTGATTAGGCCAAGGCATTTCACCCTGCTGGAGTCGAATGAATATAAATCCTTGTAAAGGTCAGGTTATCTATAAACCTAACTTCTCCATAATTACCTTAGGCATAAGGTTGTGTGAAGCCCCAGAGTCGTGAATTGCGTTGTGAAGGATCTTGTCATGGATATTGAGGCTGATGTAAAAAGGAGGTACTACCCCTTCCTGAAATTTCCCTTCTATCTTTGGACCAAACAGAAGGGCTGGTTGATCATCACTTAAATTGACAGTGTCACTATTTTCCCCTAGATTTAAAGCTTTCAAAATTTGGCCCTTATATACATCCTGAGTGGCCAGCTCAGAGAGTGGGACATAAATTTTAATTTTAGCAATCTCACTCTCCAAATTGAAAGGAGATTGACTCTTTGTAAGGCTCAACTCTATTTTGTTAGCCACTATTTTAGTGGCAGAATTAGCGTGCTGATTCTCACTATGTATAGTGTTTGTAGCTGTTTTATCAGGAGCATTAGCTATAGTTCTAGTGCTGCTAATTTCTTGACTTTGCTTATCAGTAATTTGGCTAACCTTCTCTTTGTTTTTCCCAGAACTCTTGGCTCCTGATTTGTTACTTTCAGCAGTCACCTTAGGGGTTTTCTCAGGTCTTTTCTTGATGGTAATCTCAGAGGCTTTGGGTTTGGAAGTGTCTAAGCTCTTTTTCCCAGAACTCTTGGCTCCTGATTTGTTACTTTCAGCAGTCACCTTAGGGGTTTTCTCAGGTCTTTTCTTGATGGTAATCTCAGAGGATTTGGGTTTGGAAGTGTCTAAGCTCTTGGGGGTTTTCTCAGGTCTTTTATTGATGGTAATCTCAGAGGCTTTGGGTTTGGAAGTGTCTAAGCTCTTTCTCTGACCTACATGATGGAATTTTCAAATCCTAACCTATAATCCTCAGATTCTAATCCTTCCTCATCCCAATGTGAGTATGAGGTCAAATTATCTTCTGTGGAATAGGTGTGAATTTGGTTGTCTACTTCCACCATGTTTATTGTGGTTCCCTCAGACTCTTCTATTATCCCCTCATCTTCATCAAGGAAGTTCTCTTGAAATGGGGTATGATTTGTTGATCTGAGTCTCTCTGTCTATTTGGGGGATTGTTTCTCCTAAAGTTTTGGTTTTGGTTTTGGTTTTGGTTTCTGTTCTAATTGCTGACTTAGAAAACCATTTTCTCCATCATTTCTCTAGCCTTTCCATGTTTTTGGCTAGACTGTCATATTTGGGATCAGATGTGGAAGCTAATGTGTCATCCCTATAGGTTACCTTCTTCTCAGCCCTCATTCTAGCTCTTTTTTCAATCAAGTTTGCTTCTACACTCACTGCTCCTTTTTTCATGTCTTCCAATGTGTTATAATCTCTCTCCCTAAGCTGATAGGCCATGTCAGCATCAAATCCTTCAGGGTATTTCACTAGGGCCATTACTTGGGGAGGTTTCATGTGTGGTGGAAGAGCGATGTAGACGCTATTGAATCTAGTAGAATAGTCATGGACACTCTCTCCCTAATTTCTTTTAAGGTTCTTATATTCAGCTAGTATTTGGAGAGGGTTGCTCTTGACTTCCCATTTGTTTATGAAGAGTTGATGCAAAGAGGGAAGATCATGGATACTATTAGGAGGTAGGCCTTTAAACCACTTCTTCACATCTCCTCCTAAACTCTGAGCAAAGATTCTCATCTTGATTGTCTCATCATCTATCTCCATATAGTCAAAGGCATCTTCCATCCTATCTACATAGTGTTGAGATGTGGTAGACTCTTTTCCAGTGAAATGTGGGATTTTTTCCTGATAATCATTGGGTAAAGGCACTAGAGGCTGTGGTAACACCAAGGGAGCATACCATGCTGCCATGATGGTGTTTTTTGGAGGTAAAGGATTGGCTTGTGCAGTAGGTATATGGATGACAGAAATGCTAGGACCAACAACAAATTGTTGAGCTGATTTAGGGTGATAGAGGCCCAAGTTTTGAATGAAATGAATATCAAGAGGTGTAGATGGAGGGGTCTCTCTATCCCTAATGTGCTGACCATTGTGAGATGGTGAACTTGGAGGCTCAAGGTCTGTCTGATCTAAAGCAACGAATGACTTAGTTCTTGGGAAACTTCTTGGTAAGTCTAAGTCAAAATGAGTGTCTGATAGAGCTGAAAAGTTTTCTGGTGCAGAGTTAGCTCTATGGATGGGTCTGATAATAGTTGGCTTTCTAGGGGTGGGATATTTCCTAAGAATTCTCTCTGGATTGTCAACTATTTCAAGTGGGTTTGGGTTAGGATAAGCTCTTGTATAGACTGTTCTTGAATCCAGTATGTCTGTCTCTTAACAAAGAAGCTTAAACCTATGTATTTCTTCTAATATGGTTGATGTTGTAATGAAGTCTGGTCTCCCAGTGGAGTCTTCTGAAAACCAAGATAATCAGCAGGCCTACTGATCACCAATGGAGTCTTTAGTCATTAAGGAACTGTGGAGTTGCCAGGTGGAAGGTTTAGAATGTTTCAAGAAGGTTCACTGTCCACCACAGTGATTATCTACCAAAATCAGGCTACTATGGTCTCCTTTGAGTTCTTAGAAGTGTTTAAAGGTGTGTTTTACTCAAATTTTCCCAGTGGAGTCGCCATTATGTTAGGGTTCCTGTGTTTTGGCAGGTTTGGCTCTACCAAAAGACAAGACAACATCAAAACCACTTTGGGACCTCAGGATCTAGCCCTCCTAGGTCCAGAGAGGGATCTCTCTATAAAGGCAAAGAAATATATGTCTTTGAAGTTCAAATTTAAGGTATTAGGCTAGTTATATGGCACAAGGGTTGTTGTTTTTTTTGTTTGTTTGTTTGTTTGGTTGTTGGGAAACATGGAAGAACGGTTCAATGTAAGGTAAAGAAGTGAGCAAAGAAGGATTTTGGCAATGGGAGACAATTCAAAGAGAACTCAAGTCCATTGGGCAATGGAGTCATAAAAGGGTTTACTTGCAATTCAATATCCAAGGCTTTCAATTGGGCTAGTCATCTAAAACAAAGGATCTTTTAAAGATGATAGGGTGGGATGAAAAGATAAGGAATGAAGGTGAATGACAAGGAAACCTCCAAGGTGACCACTTAGGAAGAAAATCTAGGGACAGGGCATGCCTTAAACACCTATGATCAAACTCCTAAGAGGCTAGCTCTTCAGACAATAAGAAACACTTAAGATTTAACACAAAGGTGAAGCCTAAGATCAGAGAAAGACTTTGAACTTTCAATGCTTTGACATCCAACTCAAGGGAGATTAGAAAGGTTCAAATGTTAGAAAAGGACCCTAGTGAGACAAAATCAACACTAATCTCCCAATATCCCAATTCTTTCAATTAAAACCAGACAAGAACATCTAAGAACAGATTCTAAGTTCATGCATCAGTAAGCAGGGATAACCAACTACTATACTGGCTAAATTATCTTGAATTAGTTCTTAGATTGCACAATTAGTAGAAAACATCAAAGATAAGAAGAGCAGGAAGAATTAGGGTACCATGCAAGGGTATATCCTAATACTAGATTACTGATTCTTATCAGAGAAATGAAATTTGATGAATTACAGAAGGAAAACACAGACAAAGATAGAACACATCACCGCTGCTTTAAATTAGGATCCAAAGAAATTTCTTGTCATATTAAAGAGCAACACCAGTCATATAAAACATTGTCCAACAACTTGATATTCAGTCTGAAATCATCTCCTCAGCCTATTTTACAACTGAAACAGAAAACTCTATCTCAAGAGAAACAACTTACAATCCACGGTTATCCGAACAACAACCTTTACAATGTATTTTTCTTGGGTTTTATAACTGAAAGAGAGGCAGAGGAGGTAGATAGAACTTTAAATGAAACATTAAAATAGAGGAAGAAGGGAGCTCGAGGCCCATTCTATCTTAATATCCATGCATTGATTTTCAGTACTCTTTGGATGAAAGAGTGGTCTTCGACAGGTTGATCATAACTCCAGGTATGTCTCTTTGATGTACTTTCGGCTGTCTTTACTATGTAGTACTCTGGGATAAGTAAGGCAGTTAAATGACTTGTAGGCCTGCCATACTGTGTAACAAATGCTTCTGGCAATATTAGGGCTCTGTCAGGGTGGTGATCTTCTCGGGAACATTGATGCAGAGTAAAAACATTATGGGAACTTTGTCCTTTCTCGGGAAAGGACCTTTTGCTGATGTGGGACACTGATAGGCTTGTTTTACGTGCTTTAGGCCTTATTAGGCCTTCTGTGTCAGTCATAAGGTCTTCAATCTTGTACATTCGCCCTTTAAACACTAAATTAAAGCTTAAAATCTTCAATATTGGGCATTAAACCTCTTTAATCCTTCACTGATATTCTTTGCCGCTTCTTTGACTGTCTCTGTCTGTGGAAGTGCAGTTTTAATGGCGCTGGGGGTTTTACAGAGTTAAACACTAGTATTTTAATGAAATATTTCATTCAAAAACCTTCTCAAGCATTCTCTCTGCAATCTCTGGCTCTGAAAATGGCATTCTGCGACACTGTACAACTCTGTTTGTGACTAATGAGACAGAGCGCACCCGTAATCCTTTAACACCTGCAAAACCAATAAGCTTGTTAAGAAAATCCATAGGAGTGGAGGTTGGATGATGTTGGGGCTTGTGGAAAATGGAGGTGTAGTGGTGAAAATAGTGGTTGCGGGTGGAAAAACGGTGAGAATTGATGTATAATGGTGGAGGAATGATCTGATGAAGGTCTGGTGGAGAAATGATTTTGGACCGTCCGATTAGATCTGGTAGTGGTGATCGACGGTCGTGATTTTCTGGAGGGGTTGCCTTTAGAAGGTAAGGCGGATGAATAAAATTTTAGTGTAAAACACTAAAGTTTTACCTTTGGGCAGAATACACAGGAGATCAATGGAAATCAAATGAAATGGGGGCTTTGAGTGGTGCGACCGGCATTGCCGGAGGGTGATTGAGTGTGGACCGTTAGATCTTAGGAGGAGATCAACGGCTGAGATTACTCCGACAAAACTCTGTGGAAGTCTGATGGAAAAAAACATGAATGGGAACGCGATGCAGTGTGGGCCGTTGATCGGGATTAGATCAACGATCGAGATCTCTTGATGGGTTTTTGGGAGCGGAAATGGGGAAGTGGTTTTTAGGCGAAAAACAACTGTTTTCACACTTCTTGGGAGTGGTTTTGAAAATCTCCCAAAAAAACGCGATATCGCTTGCCGCCTGACACGTGGCAAAACAAAACCGCCCATATCGCGCGATTCCAAACTGTTAAAGTTCAGACGCCAAAGTTACGCGATATGCTTCTTGACCGTTGGATGTGGAGCGATGAGATCTGATGGTGGGAGATGGAGCACGATATGGGAAAGTGCATGGTTGGTTAGGTGGGGGGGAGGTCAAAGAGGATTATATCCCAACCGTCGGATCTATAGAATAGACGGTCAAGATTAAAAGAGGGGGCATAGGAAAAAGGATTAAATGAATGGGTGGGAGAAAGGAGGGTCGTCGGATCAATCAGGATGGACGGCTAAGATCCAATCACAATCGGAGAAGGTTGGGGCCAGAACTCTGATGGTTGATGTTGTGATTGCGCATGGGCCGTTGGATCAGGGCGATATCGACGGTTGCGATTGGATCGGAGATCACCAATTTGGGAACACACGGTGGCACTTAAGAATTGGTGCGATTGGCGGTGATGCGGTGTAGCGCAGGCCGTCAGATCATTGAGGGATCAACGATGGACATTGGATCGGGGATCGCCAATTGGGGGACACGGGGGTGGAGTGTGATCGAATCCTGGCCATTGGTTCTTGTGGGCTCAATGACCAGGATTGAATCGGAGGTTGGCCAGTCGGGGAGACGAAAGGTGGTGCATTAAGATCTTGCGATTGGCGATTGGAGCGGTGGTGCGATGGCCGTCAGATCATTTTAAGGATCAACGGTGGAGATTACAATCGGAGGTTAACAAAGGGATGAGGCAGGCGTGGTGTGAGATTTGCGCCGGCCGTTAGATCTTCATGGATCAACGGCTGATATTGCAGTGCAGGCCAATAGATCAAATGTTTTCTCGCATCGGAACTTTTGGATTAACAAAGGAAATGCGCCCAAGGAAAACTTCTGATTGCAATTGGCGCTTGGTCTTGGCGCCGGTTGTATGCAGAGAAGGGGCTGCGGCTTAGCCGAAAGGGGCTTAGGCCTAATATATGGTAAAAAATGGGTTTTTGGGCCTAAAAACAGATTTTTTAAGGCTGAACTGAGGTTTCGATAGGGGAATAAAGGGGTTTTTAAAACAAATGAAGGGATTCAAAATGTTTTTAAAGGGGAATTGGGTGATTTAGACGACTTAGGAAGGGATTTTGGAGGTTAAAGGGGAAATTTGGAGAAGGGAAGAGAGGGTTGAAATGGGGAATTTGCAGGGATAAAGGGAGCAGATGTAGGCTTTCCTTGAGCACAATTTTTTCACAGACAGTGAGGATTTTTTGATGGAAACAGCAGTGAAGATTTTTTCCAAGGCAAAAGACACATAGAGGCTTCAAGAATGAGAGATTTTCAGAGGAAATGTATCTCTTGAAGGCTCAGAAAAATATTTAGCCACCTGTTTGCTTGGCAAAAATTTATAGGTGGCTAACAGACTGTCAACCGCATCTCCCTACCGGTGCGTCTCTGACATTTGTGCAACGTATGCACATCCTTGACGCCGGTTGTCCTAATATCGTGGGTTGCGCAGATTTCTAGTAAAGCCTGTAGGTTTCGTACTGCTCGAGGGTTACGTAGCAGCTCCGTGCATGCTTGTAAGAAGGGTTTAACCTCCTCGGTTACTTCCATATCACCCAGGTATGTGGATGACGAGACTTTAGTTTCAAGGAAGTGTTTTTGGGCATCCATAAATGTCTCCCTTATTTTGCGCAGGTCTAGTCCTTCTTGGTTGCTAACTGCCTTGCAGATCAGTGTATCAGCTTCATCCCTCTCCTTAGCCCCTCCCATTTCCAATCTACTACGTGTTAATATATTTACCTTTGCGTCCGGACCCCTTATTTTGGACTAGACCCTTCGCACCTTCTGTGCAGATGAAAGTTGCTTTCCCTATACCTTTGTTTTTAAGGCTGGGCAGTCTTCCAGCACATGGCCCAACTATTTACAATACCTGCAGGACTTTCGTAAAGGGTGCCAGCAATCCTTCGCAAAATGCCCTATGCCTCTACAATTATAGTAGATTGATTGGCCTCGACCCCGACCTGTGCTTCCTCTTTGGCTCCTGTCCCTTCTCCCAGGGGGAAGTCATCCCTGCCCAAGGGGGTTCTCGGTGAGGTAGGCTCTTTGTTTATTGTATCCTTATGGACTTGGCAGTCTTGCTCCTTATGGCCAACTAACCAGCAATGTCGGCACCAGCGTCACTCTAACGCGGCACCCGGGGTGCCCGAACAAGCCCCTGGGTTGACCTTACGCCCCCCATCTGCGCAGTTTCCTCCGTGCCCCAAAGTAGGTCCCCTCGAGCCCCATTTTTCCAGGCTACATACTCTTGGTCCTGTGTGGCTCGGTGTGTGACCCTATTCCATGCCAATCTCCAGTCGTAGATTCTGGATTTCCTGGTGCATGGCCTCGATCTACTCCTGGATCTACTGGACGTCTAACGTAGCCCCCTTTTGAGGCGTGGCTTCTAATTTCACAGTGGCTTCCAGGGCCTTGTCTTATGAGTCAAAAGTCTGGCGATCCATAGGTATGCATAGGTGAGGGAGTAGCATGGAGATAAACCATTCCATAAGCTATCTGTCATCATACCGAAATCCCCCTTCCTTGATAGCTTTTTTTAGGCGTTGGTCTACTTCCCATACAGACTCAGTTTCCCCTTGCTTCAAATATTTTAGTTTTGTTATGACTTGAGAGTAGGATTTATGGTTTTAGAACTGCTGTCTCAGAGAATTCTTGATGTCTTGGATAGTGGCGTCCTTTTTTTTTGAGATGTACCCCATATACCAGTCCAAAGCCCTCCCCTTAAGGGCTACGGATAGCGGCGCTTTTCTCATAATGTCGCCCACCACGCCCTGTGCAACCCATACCGATTCTGCCACAAACCAAAACTGATCCAAATCTTCATCAACCGTGCCCTGGAAGGTAGGTAACTTCAAGCATGTCACCATGGTACCCACCTTATTATTTGCTTGTCAGTACCCAATCCTTTCTCAACCTCCTTCGGGTCCCGGCAACGGAACCATTTGTTGGCTTGAGGGGTCCTGACCCAGGTTCGGTGTGCAAGGTTTGCCAACAAACCCCTATACTACTAGCCCTTTTGGCAGTGGCCTGCTTTCGCAGGTCACAGTCTCACCCGAAGTAGTATGGGTGGGTGCTGGAACCAGGTTTCTGCACCCTGAGAAAGGAAGGGTAAGGCAAGCAGGGCTGCGTTTTGTTCAGATTACCTTGTTTCTTCGCATTGTTAATTATGTATCTATTTGCATCCACGTGCACTATATCTACAATTATATGCTTTTCACAACATCAACACAACATTATCTAAACAGAGCAGAATAGATCTAGATCCAAGCATTCGATACACAGACTTTCACAGCAGAAAGACAAAAAATGCATAACACAGTAATTATCAGCAGTTCATACATCAGTACTCATGGATTTATATCTCTAGCAATCATTCGCATTCATTCATTCATCAACCTTTCCTTACAATTACCTTCCCAACCTGCGCACACAGTAGCAGGGTCTGCACACAGCTGGACTAGGAGCTCCGCGCACACAGCCAGCAGGAGTCTGTTCCCCCAAAACCCAAAAAGATAGCTTAAAAAACATATCGCATCAATATCTCATCAAATCCTACCCCTTACAATCCAAAATGCATCTCTATTTATAACAATCTAGCCTCAACGTTCCTATGGTCCGCAACCCATGGTTTTCGGACCCCTAGTTTACCCTTTGACCCATTACAATGCGTTCGGCGCTTTGACCCACCCCAAAACCCCTGCTCTATCTTAAATATAATCAAAATTAACCAAAATGGACCAGTTTCGCAGCTTTGTAGGAGACCCCATTCCAACAACAAGATCTTGGGGATGAAGCCCCTGAAGATAGGCAAAAGAAGCCTCCAATGCCAAAATGCACCCAAAAGATGTAATACAGTGCTTAAAAAAGTATTGAAGCAAGCACAATGAAATTTTAATAAATAATACTATAGCTGGAACATATAAATAAATGGATCTGAAAATATCATGCTCATACAAAGCCAAAAATGGAGATCTATGCTCCCATACACTTTTCCAAGACAACCCAGGAAGGGTTTCCGGAAATACACAACTATGGATGATGGATGTAAAGCCCTAGGGATGAATATGGACTGCAAATGAAGCACATAGAAGGATGTGGATGAATCTAATGTAGATCTGAAAGAACTCCTCCAAAATAAATTTCTCAATGAAGGGTTGATCCCTTCAATGGAAAGAAAACACCCCAAATGGAGCACTAAACTTGCCCCTGCAACACCTCACTAAAATAACATAGATCTAGACTGGAACTACGCTGTAGGGGATAAAATCATCTTGGCCTTTTGCCAAATATGTAAAATAAGCCCAAGGGGCTCCTTTACTGGCCTTCCAATGGAAGGAAACCTTCCTCCATTGCAAAACTAGCTCAAAAAACACCCAATAAGATCTTCCACTGTTGCACCCTGCAACTCAGCACATCTCTCAACAGAAACTGCGTTGTACCACAATATTGAAGCTTGGTCTGAAACCTGAATGTGGAAATTTAGTGGAAATCTCTTCCAAGAGGCTTCTCAAGAATAGAGGTGGGATTCCTGATCAGGAACACTCGATGCTAAACAACACTGCAATCTTAGCTAAACAGCTGAAGAAGGCTTATATGTCTAAACATAACATATAACCAAAAACATAACATATCATAACATGAATAATATGGCTGCCATCCTCTTCCTTATATAAGAAATGAGCTTCCAAACCCTAAGCCCCATCCATTAATGACACTACTTCCATGCAATGTGTCTCCATCTAAAACTGCGATGTCCCTCATTGAATGCCACTCCTCCATGATAGCGCTATTGATTTGGTCAAGCTTGACCCAGTCCACATGCTTTAGCCCCTTTTCACACATAAGGGTGTTTTATTAAGCTGAAAAGATGATCCAATTTCACATGAGAAGTGGTTTTATTCCTAATAAAGAGATTTATGGGTCTCCCTACCCACTTATTCATCAAACAAGAAAGAAAATTTAGATTTTAATATTCCAATTAGTTGTATGCTAATTTAGGAATATTACAATCCTCCCCTCCCAAATGTTTCTTGTCCTTAAGCAACTGCAAGGATAGATTTGAAAAATGTAGGGAACCTTCATCTCCATGTGAAGCTCCATCCTCCAAGCTATCATCCATATAAAATGAATCACCCTCCAGAATGGTAATTCATAGAAAAACTCCTCCCGTGTGAGAGGCTCCTCCCAAAGACACAAGTCAATGATATGACTCCCTTCATAAGGAAACAAGTGATATAATGTAGCAGCCATAAAATGTCCCATGCTCCCCTTGAAGCATGAATAAATGTGGGAAGTTTTATTCCCAATGGACACATCCAACCAATGTGTCATCCCTCCAATCATGTCCCCAACAAGAATAAGAATATCATCAACATATGGGATCATAATCAAAGTCATTCTAGCTGCCATGTGTATTAATGGAGAAGGAAAATGGCCCCTCAAGTGCAACCAACATAGTTTTACTCCTAACTACATTAGAATATGGCATGATGAGTGGTTTCCCAACCACTTGTTTTCTGCCCCAGTATCCTCGCAAGCTTGGAGAAGGTGTATGATGTATGGTGAAAATTGAGCATACTGCATAAGACATCATCTCCCCAAGATCTCCTAGGGACTGAACATCATCAATGCTGCTTATGGCCTTAAGTGGATCATGATTTCTAGAAGGAAAAGTGCCCCCTCTTGGAGAAATGCCCTGCACATGTATGATAAGGAAATGCAAATACATAGTAAATGAATCATGATGTACATAAATAAAATATTTACCGTGTACTTGGTTCAAGCTAGGAAGGTGGCTCATAGATGGGCCTCCTCTCACTCCCAATGAGGAAGGAAGCGGCTGTGATAACTCTACCAAAGAGTCATGTCTCTCCTCATCCTCCAAATAATCCATGCATCTCGTCATATGGTGGTGCATCTCCTATTTGAAGCCTTCCCAAATGAATCCCTCGAGGATAGTACGATATGCTCTTATAAAACCAGTGGGTTTGGAGAGAAACCCTTCATATGATGCATCTAGTAGCTTATCCTTAATCTTAGAGGCTCTAGTCAAGAATACTCTACTTTGAAAATAGATGACCCCATCTACAACTGCATATCTCCCATCAGATAACTAGTCATCAAGCACTTTGCATGAAAAGAGATCCTTGGAGTATTCCACTAATAGCTGGGATCTCCAATAAGGGTCAATACTCAACAATGATAGTGCTTCTGATTTTTCATGTGAAGCTCTTGTCATGTTTTTGCTCTTTTCTTTGACATCTCCTATGCTAAAGTCATACATCGGGATGCTGCAATCTTGCCCTTGATGCTTCTTTCTCAGCGCAATATCTGAGATGAGAGTGGGTAATGATGATGTTGGGAGAATGTATCCCTCCTCCTTGAGTCTACCTAAGACTCCTAGTGGTTTACAATGACCTCCCATTGTTCCCACTCCCCTTGGATCTATGAGTGGTGCAACATGTTGAGAGAAATCTTTGATCCTTTTCCAATCAAGGGGTCTCCCTGGTGGAATTCCTTCATGTAATGAAACATCAAGGCCTAGAGAAGGTTGTATATGTGAGTGTATTGATTTTTCCCTGCCCTCACTGTGAAAATCATCCTCCTGCTTCTGTGCATAAACCTCCTGAAAAGGATGGGTGTATATGTTCCTAATCATTTGTTGTTGGCCCTCCTTCTCATTTCCTCCTACCTTCTACAAGATCTCATAGTCTAAGGTGTCTTTTTCAATTGCAATCAATCTATGTACACCCAACATCTCATTTGGTGCCAAAATTCTTGATCACAAAGGAATGATCTATCATAATGTGAGTCCCCAAGACTATATTCAATGTTGGAACACACTTCCTCCATTGTTTTGTCTCATTTCCTATCAACATAGACACATGCTGCTCATGATATTCATATGTAGGATCCTTTGGAACTTCTTGCAAATATACAAGAGTTCCTTTAGTTGAAGCAATTTCTTCATCTCCATTCCAAATAGAAGTAGATCTCCTCTTGCTGTCACAGCATTGGAGGATCTTTCCAGCTCTTCCTCTTCCTTCTCCTCATCAATGGAGAACACCTCATCATTAAGAGATCCTTTGTCTTGATCTCCTTTTGAAAGAGGAATCCTCATGTCTTCTTCTTGAGAATAAATTTCTTGCTGAAGTGGGGCATTTGCCCTTGGCAAAGAATGTTGTAGATCTTTAACCCCCTCAACAATGTTCTGAAATGGAGTTGGTTTCATGGATCCTTTCAACCCATGCAAAGGTTCTGATTTCTTGGGCTTGGTTTGTTCTCCCAAGGAAATTTCATATTGTTTCAAATCAAATATTTTCACTAACCTCCTAGTGAACTTTTCATAAGTAGATATATTTGCATTACTCAATGAAGAATATTCAAATAACCACCAGGCATAAGCCTTACCTTCAATATGCAGCACTGCTACTGTAATGGCTTCCTATTATGAAACTTGATGCAGCTGGAAATATGTGTCTAGCTTCCTTACCCAAGCCTTGGCTGTGCTCTTGGGTGACCCATCAAAAGTAGGTAGAAAGAATCTTCCCAAAGTGTGCTGCATGCACCCTCTTCTTCTATTGTAGTTACTGGGTTTTATATATTCCTTGATTTGACAAAACCCTTGGAATCTTATATGCTCCTTGAATCTTCTAGACTGAGATTCATATTCTTGGAGATAGTCACCAAGATTCTCCCCCTTTGGTGTTTCTCCTTCTTCTTCTTCTCTTGCCAAGAATGTAGGCATGGTACCACATTGTAGATCCGATTGTGTGGCTAAATGCTCACACACATAATATGAAGAACTGGAGATTTCTTCATGTGTAAATCTTCTTGAGGGATCTTCATGTCTTTCCCTCCTCATTCCCTTGATTTCTCTTTTAAGCTCATGCATAGTTTGGAGAAGAAGTTCTGAAAAATTATTTCCCTCTATTTATCCAAATAATGGAGAATTTCCTTTGTTCTTCTATAAGCCTTCTCTTTTCTATGAGAATATTCTTCTTCTTCTAATAACATAGATGCAATGTCTTCACAGGTTGAGCCAAGATTATGCTCTGACACCACTGTAATATTCCAAAATGGGAAAAGCAGGAATATAGTGCATGAATATAAAAATAGCAACAAGTATCAACACATTACATGTGAGCCAAATGATAGATCCATAGTATTATGTATAACAACAATAAATAAGTACAAGATCTTGGGGATCAAGCCCCTCAAGATAGGAAAAAGAAGCCTCCAATGCCAAAATGCATGCAAAAGATGTAATACACTGCTACACAAAGTAATAAAGCAAGAACAACGTAGTTTTAATAACTAATACTGTAGCTGGAACATATAAATAAATGGATCTGAAAATATCATGCTCATACAAGGCCAAAAATGGATATCTATGCTCCCATACACTTTTCCAAGACAACCCAGGAAGGGTTTCCAGAAATACACAACTATTGATGATGGATCTAAAGCCCTAGGGCTGAATATGCACTGCAACTGAAGCACATAGAAGGAGGTGGCTGAATCTGATGTAGATCGGAAAGAAATCCTCCAAAAGAACTTTCTCAATGAAGGGTTGATCCCTTCAATGGAAAGCAAACACCCCAAATGGAGCACTGAACTTTTCCCTGCAACATCTCACTGGAACTGCACTGTAGGGGATAAAATTGTCTTGGTCTAATGCCAAATATGTCAAATAATCCCAAGGGGCTCCTTTACTAGTCTTCCAATGGAAGGAAGCCTTCCTCCACTACAAAACTAGCTCAGAAAACACCTAATAAGATCTTCCACTGTTGCACCCTGCAACTCAACACATCTCTCAATAGAAATTGTGTTGTACCACAAGACTGAAGCTTGGTCTGAAACCTGAATGTGGAAATGTAGTGCAAATCTCTTCCAAGATGGTTCTCAAGGATAGAGGTGGGATTCCCGATCAGAAACACCCGGTGCTAAACAACCCTGCAATCTTAGCTAAATAGCTGAAGAAAGAGTATATGCCTAAACAAACCATATAATAAAAAACATAACATGAATAACATGAATAATATGGCTGCCATCCTCTTCCTTATATAAGAAATTATCTTCCAAACCCTAAGCCCCATCCATTAATGACACTACTTCCATGCAATGTGTCTCCATATAAAACTGAGCCTTCCCTCATTGAATGCCACTCCTCCATGACAACACTATTGATTTGGTCAATGTTGACCCAGTCCACATGCTTTAGCCCCTTTTCACACATAAGGGTGTATTATTAAGCTGAAAAGATGATCCACTTTCACATGAGAAGTGGTTTTATTCCTAATAAAGAGATTTATGGGTCTCCCTACCCACTTATTCATCAAACAAGAAATAAAAATTAGATTTTAATATTCCAATTAGTTGTATTCTAATTTAGGAATATTACAAACAGTGAGCAGTGTAGTGACATTACAGTGGGGCTGAGCAGCAAGAAGAAAATTTAGAAACAAACAACAAGATGGGTGGAGCAACGGTCAGGCATGAGCAATATTTTATGGACGCCTTGCAAAATTGTCCAGAAACCTACCATATATTTAGAGATGCCGGATGGATTGAGTATTTCTAGAAGCTAGAAGGTTCAGACAAGGCGGTGGAAATTGAATTTTCCCAGAATCTGAACAACAATCAAACCCGAGTTAGGGGCATGCGAGTTGAGGTGACTGAAGAGGTAATGCCCGGGTAAATTCATTTCCGGTAGAGGGATGGAGGTGGTTTAATAGAAAAATAAATGACCCCTCCTTGAAAGAAGACTTCCTAGAAGGAGAAGAAAAACTAGAGAAGAATGGGAGAGGAATTGACAGGTTGTCGCTTCCTCATCCTTGGGAAGATGTCGCCCTGGGTTTAATTAAATATATCACTTGTGAGGGAAGATCCACAATAGTGTTTAAATATCACTTTCCTCTTCTTAATCAACTTCGGCACCAACAAAATATTTATCTTCCATTCTACTTGTTAGGGAACATCAAGCATATGGTGGCAGCAGTAAAGACAACAGCACACCCAGATGCATGTGTGACTAATCACGGACTCATCAAGTTAATCGTGTTGGATTCCCTAGGCTAGCAAGGAAAAACTTGGGAAGAATTCAAGCGAAAGAGGCCAAGGACAAGCCAGGGGAAACAGACCATGAATTCAGGAGGAAGTCATCCAGAAGTAGAAACCCAGCTCGACCTGCTGGAGCTAGAATTGGGAAAGAGCCTACTGATGAACTAATTGGGGATTGAATACCAAAAAAAAGGGTGAAAGTCATCATACCTACATAACCTTTTCTTACGGCCGGAGAGCAGACATAAGTAGAAGTCTTAGAAGAAGAAAGGCAACCCTCCTCATTAGGTAAGGACGAAACTCATGTCCTATTTTTAGAACTCGAAAATATAAGAAAGGAAAATGAAGAATTAAAGTGAAAATTATCTGAGGGGAACAAAATCCTGGTGTCTGTATGCACTACATGTTTTCAAGACTTAACAACAGCGGGATATAAGGTATGTAGAGAAAATATTATCACAATGGAAACAAAAACAGAATGACACGAGGTTGTTACACAAGAACCTGCTGATGATACTGCTATTACACAAGAACTAGTAGTTAAAGCAGAGCTTCTTGTGATAATTGACCTAGAATTTGACCCACAAGAACTTATGGAGGCCACTGCCATTGTAGAAGGAACAACAATGGACATAGAGGCTACTCTAGGTGGAAACAAAGGGGCTAACACACAATAACCCACCGAGGAAGCTTTTGTTACACAAGAACCAGTAGCAGAGGTGGAACAAACCCATTTAGTAGAGGCTATTACACCCATTATTGATGTGGATATTGAACGTAGAAGAACGTCGGGTCCCATCTCGAGATGGAGTTCTGAGAAAATCTTGTTAATTTCCGAATTACAAAAGTGGAAACAAGAAGAAATCCCCCTTCGGGAGGGGACGATTTCGCTAAAGGAACATCATAGAGAAATAGACACTTTACATGAAATATGGATGAAAGAAGAGTTGAAGAAAGGATGGGAGACTTATAAGAAGAAGGAAGCTCTGAAGAAACATGAGGAAAAGTTGTTGCTATTACAGTAGTAGGTTTGGGATCTCACCATAGATGAGCAAAAGCTTCATGAAATCGCACTCAATTTGCTAGGTTGTAGGTGGCCTTCTCCATCCTATCCTATATTTCTATGGAAACGTTACTTCCTGTTCCAGATGAAAGTTGTTATGGAAGATAAGCCTTATTTATGTTCTTCCACTCACACATTTCTATATGTTTTCCGTGCCTCCGATTTCGATGAGCAAAGCTTGTTGTGTGAGTTATTCTTACACAATATTATTTGTGAACATGTGAGTATGCAGTTGGTTGTGACAATGTTCTCCTATATTGGATATCTTCAGTTGAGAGCTTTTGTGTCCTTCATGAAGAATCATATTTAATGGCATTTGGCCATCAAATCTATGGAGGCTAATGAGGAGAAGATGGCATTGTGGGTTCGGGAAGAACCGGGACGAGCTACCAAGTTAAGGCGAGAATTCAGGAGAATGTTGAGTAATCCTAGAATTAAGGAACTAGCTTCCACTTATAGAAGAAGAATTGTGAACTTCTGCCTCAATCAGTTCTCAATGATGAAGAGTTGAGCCTTGACAGGGTTCTTGAAATGCACGGAAGCCAGCAGAGATGAGCTACTAAAGCGGGGCCCATTCTCATTCCAGAATTTCGTGGTGGTTGTTACACATGTACCAGCTTATGCACAGATCATACAATCCCTTGGTGCTTTGTGGCTTGGATTGAGATTCAAGTTTCCTTTGATCTGGCTACCAATTGAGGATTATCAAAGTAATTATGAATTGAGTAAGTATGAGTCAGAGTCCTGGGTATGATAGTTGATGGAAAATTAGGGGTACAGGTCTGCAGACGAAGATACAGCTGGTGCTTATGATCTCACTGACCTGCACCAGAGATACTCCCATGAGAGATGAATTTGCATGAGGACATGCAAGTATTTCAATTGGGGGGAGATGTTGGGTGCCAGTTTTACACACTTTTGCTACACTTGTTTTCTCTATTTTGCCTCATGACTATAGCCAATGGGACTATATTTGCCTCTTTTTCCTACCTTTCTATCCTAACTTGTGCTGCTTCACCTTATTTTCATTACTCTGCCATTTTATCAATTATTATGATATATCGCGCCTTTTTATGAATAATTGAGGATGAATGTTTGGAGAATATTTATGGTCTTTGTGTTTTCTTTCCATATGTCATTTATAGCACCAAATATCCCAAGCATAAGGTCCACAGGAGCAGTTAAGAGGGTGTTGTTACAGCGGAGCAATGCTGTTACACCTTGCTGTTACAGACCCACCAACAAACTACTGTTACAGACCCGCTGGCGAACTGATGATACAGTTGTACAGGTGATTGGATCTCGTCAACACCCGTTGCTGACCTATCCTTTAGTTGTTACACTAAAATTGTGGTTTTATTATGATAGCTGTAGAAGTTTAGAATTTTATTTTTGGATAGCATCCTAAGGGCGGTTTTGATTGTAATATATAATATTCTAGTTAAAACTTTATTAAGAAGTGGTTATAACTATATGTATTCTATTTCGATTAGCATGAGAATCATAAGATTCTCATGACTGATATATCTCTTGCTTTTATGAGATGTAACCACTATATAGTTCTCAACCCTAGAGGTCGAAAGGTTAGCGAAGAACAACATTATTTTGGCTCTGTAATTATGCTCAGATTAATACAGATTATCCTGTTATTTTTGTTATATGCATTATTCAATTTAGTTTCTGTTAATTTCTTCCTCTACCTATGCCCTGCTAGGGAGGAAGGGCCCTCCTTCTTAGCAGGGATTGCAGTGATTAAATTAGTTGTGTGTATGTATTTGTATTTCGGTTTATGTATTAGTAGAGGTGTCGTTGCTGTTGTTCAGCTGTGAATATATTCGCTTCAATTTCAATACTTGGTATGTTGTTACACATATGATATTAGAGATACCAGTTAGATATTTGTTGTGTGGCGTGCTAGAACAGATTAATTGAAGTGTGATTCCAGTCTTGTAAATCATTTTATTTATGCATGAGTGATTTAATTACAACATTTACTTCAACAATGATTTCTTTTCTTTGAAATTGCTTCTAGTTGGGTGTATCGACATAGACAATGCAATTATCATTGGAATAAAAGACATCCCTGGATTGATAATTTATATGTATTGTTTAGTCATTTAATAGTGATTAATACAACCCCAACACTGGTGATCCAAAAATACTTCACCTGCGAAGGGAGATTCCACATGGTCTATGAGTGGGTATGAAATAGATGTAGTGACTCCAAAGAAAGTTTCAAAACCTAAAACTAATACATCCCCAACCACAATAGAATAATTTGAAGAAGAAAGAAGATAGTCTTTTGTAGAACCAATGGACGTTGAAGAAGAACCTCTGCAAGAAGCCGATATCCCTCAGCCAACACCTGTAAAATAGAAACAAAATATTAGAAAACAAAGAAGTAAGAGGATAACAAGGAGTCAGACATTGGCCAAAGGAAAATTGGAATATAGCCTACATGCAATAGAAATTGAGGAGTCCCCAATAGTGCAAGAAGAAGACATTGAAGGTGATGGAAGGAAACTGAAGAAAGGTAATTCTGTCAAGAAATTGGATTTTGTAGGAGAGGATGTTGGCCTCATATTTCATCCAAGGAAGCAAATGACTAGGTTTGAAAAAAAGGCCATGGAGAGAAATTAAGTGAAGCTATGCATCCAGAAAACATCATAGATTTATCCCCAGCAGAAGAAGAAGTTGTCACTAGGCAGAGAGAGGGAAAGGGTAATATGATTGAAAAAATAGAAATGGAACTCCTCAAGGAATAGCTGAGGGAAGCAAGAGAAGAAATACTTGATTTGAAGTTGGAAGCAGAGAAGCATAGGTCTGAAAAGGCTGAGTTTGACTAGATGATGAAAAAATGGGACAGTCAACTCTCAAATGTTTCAGAATCTATGAGTAATTCCAAAAGACTGCTGAAAAGAACCCAAACTCTAAGACTTATAGCCAAACATACTAGGAGGGTGAACCTGCAGCTACAAGCTGAAAATAGATCATTGCAAAATCAAGTGGAAGACCTTCAGGAATAAATGGACATGATTCAAGATGAGCTGAAGAAGAGGGGACTGAAAATGAAAGTGATTGAAGAACTTGAAGGTCAACCCATAGTTAATGAAGATGAAACTCCCCAAGATTTAAGAGTTGAAATGAGACATTCTTTTAAACTTTTAGCTTACAAGGGACATAAATTTTGGCTCAGAAGATCAAATTCTGAAGAAAATTACAAAAGCTGCAATTTCTACCTTGTTAGGCAGTTTCGTAGCGAGCTCTAAGCTTGAAGGCCTAAAAATGCTACGAAATTTCTGAAGATGTTTTTTTGCCTATAAAAACAGTTTTATGAAGGTCCAAGGAGGGAGGTTGATGGCATTTACCCATTTTGACCTGAAAAACATTATTTGTCCAGCAGAGGTGGCAGAAGGAAAGAATAAAGGACAAAAACAACCTCGCTACTAAACTACGTATGAAACTACCTAAGATGCTCTGTTTTGTAGCGAGGTGTTTTTAAAAGGTTTTTTTTGAAGGTTTGAAAGTGTTTTGAATCTCAGGCAAACATGTGGAGGTATTAAAGGATATTAGGGAAACATTCCAACAGATATTTGGCTTTCGACAAAGTTGCCTTCTTCACCAACTCAACAAAGAACAGTCAACAAATGTCATATCATCATTTCCTTAAATATAGGATCACTATTTTGTATTTCAGTGAGGGCATTTATTCTTTGATGATGGATAGTGCCATTCAAGCACCTAACTAATTTTGATGTAATTATGCACTCCTTTAGTTAGTAGTTGTAATAAATATAACTAGAGTTTTATTAGGAGAATAACTGTTAAATGGATAGGTGTCTTTTTATGTTCCAGAAATAGATGTGTCAGTTATGATTAGTTGCCTAAATAAAGGTTCGATGATCCAGAATCCTATGTAATGTAAAAGAAGTCTATTTATAGATAGAAGATCGAATATCAAAGGGTTGGATAATATTGTACTAAACTACTACTCTGTAATAGTTTTCAGTTTTAGTAATATACAGTGATATTTGCTTCTTTACCAGAGATTCGAAGGAGGTGTTAAATGTGTTTATGTTCTATATCTTTCATGTTTAATATATACAATTAGTTTGATGTCTAATTACTCAGAACTCATGGTAACATGCTCTGACTTCCTTTAGAGGTTAAACTAGTGTTTTCTTCCCGTGTTGTATGTGTGCACTACCTTTTCATTGAAACCTTCATTTGCCTTAGTTTCCATAAGAAGAAATATTCTCATTGAGTTTACTGATGTTAACCCCATAGCCCAATGGTAGCAAGTTCTTACATTTTCAACCTGCAATCAATCACAATCAAGTTACAAGTTATAGTATTAGCCATCTACTATAATTTACATTGAAAATCATAAATTACCTTGAGAGAGACCTCTCAAACTGAAGAGGCTAATGTTAAGCCAAAAGTGGTTTGAAAGAGTTACATTAATTTTATTGATGAGAAGCCTATCAGAATAAATTTGGTGATAACACCGTCAAAAGTTGAGACACATTTCTCGGCGAGAGGCTCTCAAAATTGCAATCAATAAGCTCAAGAAGGATGATTTTTCCTATCCCATTTTCAAGAAAACAGGCACCATTCGTGTCTGTATGGACTTTCGTGACCTAAAAAAAGCTTTTCCCCATGAAAAATTCCCTACACCATGTATTGACCATATCTTATACTAGTGTAAGGGGCATAGAAATTTTACCCATAGCATCCCCCATGCGTGCTTTATTTCTGCCATGCATTCAGGTTTCTTGCATTGACCATCATCTTCTCATTTTTTGTCTTGTGGCGCCTTTTAGATGGGTGCTTCATCCACACCGTACATCGGTTATGCCGACATTGCAAGTCGCTACTCGCGGAATCTAGCCTTGGTAGCCTGGGCCATTTTTACCCCCATACATTCGTTAGTCCTTTCCAACGGTGTATGTATTGGATTTGCCACCAATAATAAGGCCGAATATGATGTAGTGATAGGTTTTTTAGTCGATGCCCTTTACCATCGCATCCTTTATCTTCATGTTCATTTAGATTCCATGATGCATGTCAGACAATTTAATGGAAATTATCGTGTGCAAAACCCTGTCCTTTTTCGAAGATATTTATGAGTGAAACTCTTAATGCATGAATTTGAAACCATTACTTTCAGTCATGTACCTAGAGCCGCATTGAAAACAATATTATAGATTGGCACTTATCGCATGCATTTAACACAAGACAATAACAATAAATAAAAAGGCAAGCCACATTCTCATCATATACAAAATATGCATATCCATAATATGTGTCCACATAATCATAAATGTTTTGGAGTCCTCTGCTCTAATACATCCAACATGCCAATAACATGTTACAAAAATAAAATGGGGGCACCTCATGCCCATACATCTAATCACTATCTGGAGGGTCCTGAGCTAATGGCTCGGCTCCTACAACCCATAGATCCCGCATACCCTGTTCGACCATCACCATGCACCGCATGACATCTCGCCACTTCGAGGGTAGACAAAACCTACCTCAATGTAGAATTCATATAGATCTTGCCAGTCGTGCTCTGATACCCCGGTCATCAACAACTCACATCTTCGGTGGAAATCCTCCAATAGTGCATCTGAATCTGATCGGTCAGCTCCTCTAGCTGTACTAGACTCTACAGCCCCTGGCGCTGCGGGTCGTCCCATATACCCGGTCGGTCTCAACGATGCTATATATGCATACCAAAAGTAACGAATCAATACCATATACATCATTCTAAAAACTTTTAGTGCATCATGAAATATAACAACTTGTCACTTGCCATCTGGTCCGCATGCTCGACCGGGTGGAAGTGGCAAGTCTAGGTCCCCTTGATAATTCATCCCACTATAGGGATAGCTGTCTATATACAACAACATTTGTTCTCAATGTGCAAGGAAATCGGGCTGAAACGCCCGCCCGACTCCCCCGCGGTGCATCCTGGGCTCTCTTGGGCCCCCATCCTAGATCTGTACACGAGGTCGAAGTGTGGGGGTATTCTCGAAGAATAATGAGCACAAAACTGTCCCAAAATCACAATCATGGTTCACTTTTTCTTACATAGCGACATATTTTGTTTCAATGACAGCAGCATCATCTGGGCCCACCCATAGTAGGTCGCACTCAACACACTCTCAACAAGCATCATCTACCCTCCCGTGATGTGATAGAAGGCCTAGTTTCCCAAGATCCGCAACACTGTTGCGACGATAGCCCGAGTCTCTAGTATTTTAAAATCTGTGATCGGTATAGCTATGCCCTTAACACGAACATCAAGTCGACAATGGCAGTCCACAAACTCAGAGATATTTCGCCCCCGCAGCAATACTGGCTGGATGTTTCCCACCATCCCCAATGGTGGGAGACTGGTCAGGAAATAAATGTCATGAACAGTCAGCTCGATTTGGTGCCCCTGCACTATAAATACCTCTAGGTTTAGGTCCCAATAGATGACTATCCTGGCTAACAAAGGCTCTCCTACCCTCATCAAAGGGTTCTCAACCAACTTGAGCACCTCATATCTTGTCAGTGCGCCTCGAACAACCTGATCCCCCTGGATCTCAGAATGAAGCACCACAAGATCTCTCTCTCTCTAGTTGATATTTAACTCTTCCATACCTGCAAAAAACCAACAATTTACCAGTCAGAGGAAGGAAAAACTGCCTAAAAAACATCAAGACCCAATTCCCAGCCAAAAACAACAAAAAACCCAAATTTTGGTAGCTCGCAATTTTTTTCAATCCTAAACCTATGAGGTCACAGTTTTTTCCTTGAAAACTGCTACCTAGGTCACAGAACAAGCCCCAAAAAGTGTGAGCCAACCGTGAGGAGGGAAATAATGTTGTTCTCAGGCTCTAGGCACCTAATCAGAAATTCTAAACAGCTGAAATTGAAGAGTATGGTTATGTCTCCTACCTGCAACTGACGAATCTTGATTTCAACGATCGGTTTGTTTGCTACGAATGCCACAATATTTAAGGCCTTTTCCTCCTCTCCACATTCACCACGACTACACTTGAAAATGCATCAAATTAGAGGGAAATCTCCCTATTAAAAGAGAAAATCTATTTTGTTTCACCAATTGCGACCAAACCGTTTCTTTCATTTTTGTTGTTTTGATACTTCATCCGGAAGCCTTTTTTCCAAGAAGGGTCACTTCGCCGCCTCTCAAAATCGAATATCTGCACTTGCGGAAATTGTACTTGGGGCACCACTTAGCCTTCATACTTGTTGACACTCGTGTCAATTTTCTTCATGAGTAGCCATATTTTTCTAATTCTTTTATGATCCCCACCGGGCCTATTCTGTGTGGTAGCATCATCGAGTCTCCCTTGTTCAGAGCATCCGAGTTGAGTCATCATCGCATTCATGGAGTCTGTCTCGAGTCCCTTTTGTCTCCTACTACATTATTCCCTCCATTTCTGACTGGTCCCTCTCTCGTGTTAACTTGAGTCTAAGAGATATCAAGTGTTAATATGTGATACAAGAGCATGTGTTCTTGAGCACTCAATCAAGAGCCCACTTTGGCCTCCAGACCCACTGTTCCCCATCCCCTCAGGAGTCGAGTCAATCGTTGCCATGTCATTCATGATTTTTATGCTCTGACAAGGGAATTTGTCTATTTTCTACTCAGTATCCCCCTTTCCATCATCATCCCCGGTGTCAGTCCATTAGTCACTCTACTATATTCCCTCGTGCCTTAGTTGAGGACCCTCATTGCCTCACCTATGGTGGACCTCCTTTTGTCGACATCAACACATTAATTCCATAAGACAGGTATAGAGGGCAATGTATCTTGGTTCCACCTTCCATCATTTTTCGGTGCCCCATATCAGGCAAAGGGAATCCTTATTACCCTTTGACTTGATTGTTTCTCATCTGATCCACTTCAACATGATTGAGATTCGTATACTCGATAGTTCAGTGGTCCAACATATTTATCTAGTGATTCCCATGTGTGTGTGAGATTTTTCAGACCTCATGAGGGGTTGGTCCTTTAGGTAGCCCCCCACAGGTCTGGGTGACCTCATTCTCCTCTACAACCGCAAATGCAGCTCCGCAAATTTGATGGGTTCAGCCCCATCCACTTGCAGCGCCTATAGCATGCATGTACCAATTAAATGGTCCATTTATATTTTCAAATCCCTTTCCTATTTATCGGGGCTTCTCTGGTTGTTATTATATCTCATGTACTCAGATATTATTTTATTTAGTCCTGGTTGTTGCCCCAGGTGCAATATGCATGTGGGATCCATTATATTTTTTTCCTGGCCCATGTTTACGCCAGCATATCATGTACTTTATAGCTTAGTCTCATTTTACTAAGCAAACCATTATTCTTTGTACTTTTTCATCTCGACGGGCGTAGGTATGCCTCCCTCGCCTCATTGTGCATAGGTACCCAACCATTAAAGGAGACTTACGGTTGTCGGTCTCGCCCCCTCAGGTTTATTATCCTCTCTCGCTTCGCTTCGCCTATGTATCTCTCTCTCTCTGACTCCCCTTCAATGTCTAGTGATTGTGTTCTTACAATGTACTTCGGTCATATGATTAGCTCCTAACGCTCGCACGTTGGGGGGCAATCTGTTACACCAATTTTTGGTAATATGACCATGTATAATTAGATGGATCGAAATACACCACGTAAGACCAATTTTACCATAGTAAAATTTCTTTCACTAAGAAATAATTTAATAAACCATAGTTTACTAAGTTATTTCTGGTCCAAATAGAAAACCGCATGAGGAATAATTAAATAAATCCTTATTTATTTGATTTTCCTCTAGGAATAATTAATTAAACCCCTATTTAATAATATTCCTGGTCATATTTAATCCAATTAAGGAGAAATAATTACATAAATCATTATTTATCTTATTATTCTCTAAGAATAATTAATTAAATCCTTATTTAATTAATATGCTTGGTTAAATTTGACTAAATAATTTATGAATAATAAAATAAATCATTATTTGTTAAATTATTCCTTGATCCCATCCTTGAAATGATAAATAAATATTTGTTTGTTTATTGTTTCTAAATAAAGGGATTTAACCAATTTAAATTCATTTTCCCTCCAACAAAATATAATAAAATATTCCAAGAAGTTATATCTAGATCTTGGTTAATAATATTTTATTATGCACCATTATCAAGAATAACTCAATATTTTTTTATAAACAGGAGGCTTTTTGTAATATAGCAAATTAGGAAAAATAGGAATATAGCATATAAAACTAGAAAATGCAGCAAAATAACAATACATCAATAGGAGAAGATCATAGAGCCATTTTATTTCACATTATAGTAGAGAAATGAGTACAAGATCTTGAGGAAAAATACACTCAAGCTTGGAAAACAAGCCTCAAATGACCTAGTACATAAAATATGAGATACTGCTGCTACATAAAATGCCAGAGAACATATGACTACGCAGTCCTATGAAGAATAACTGCAAGGACAAACTGAAAATACAAAGAACAACTAATATAATGCTTATAAAATGTCGGGATCAAAGATCTAAGGTCTCTAACACCAATCCAAGACAACCCAGAAGGGGTTTCCGGAAATACACCATATGAAATGTTGTAGCCCTAGGACCGAATAATGCACTGCAACTGGGTAACTGATAGGAGGTGGATGATATTGTATAGAAATTTCTGATACTTCTCCAATAGATCTTTCGGATGAAGGGATGCTCCCCTCATTGGAAAATCAACTCACAAACTTGGGCACTAAGCCCTCCACTGCAACTGCCCTGCAAAATAACACAGTTTCTGAAGGAGACTGCGCTGTAGGTGATGGTTGTCACTTGGCCTGATGTCGGATAATGAAATAAGGCTCAAGGAACTTCCTTTCTAGCCTCCCAGATGAAAGGCTACTCCCCTCACTGGAAAATAAGCTTAGAAACTGGGTTTATCAACCCTCCAATACTACCGCCCTGCAAAACAACATAATTTTGAAGGAGACTACGTTGTGGATGATGGCTAAAGATTGGCTTGATTCCAGATGGTGGAAACGATGCTCAATGAACCTCTCTTGAGTGGGAACTCGAAGTTCCCTAGGGATGAGGGTGGGATTTCCACTCGGAAACACCCTTGTGCTAAACAACACAACAGACTCCGCTAAATAGCTAAAGCATGCAGAAAGTCATAAAAGCCAAGACATAAAAAATAATTAGAATTCCTTCTATGGTTTCCATCCCCTTCCTTATATTCTTGGTGAGCTTCCTCTCCCTGGGACCCACTCATTAAATATGCTACTCTCATGCATACATTCCTCCATCATGACTGTGATGTCCTCCATTAACTCTCCACTACCTCCATGACAACGATGTTGATTTGGTCAACCTTGACCCTGTCCACATGCTTTAGCCCTATTCACACCCAAAAGTGCTTCATTCAATGAATACAATGATCCACATTCACATTAGAAGTGGTTTTATTCCTACTAAAGAGATTTATAGGTCTCTCTACCCACTTATTCATCTATCTTATTAATAAAATAAAGAATTAATATTCCAACTACATGAAAGCTAATTAGGAATATTACAGTCCTCCCTTCCAAATGTTGCTTGTCCTTAAGAAACTACAAGGATGGATACTGCAAAACCTCATCTCCTTCCCCTATAACATCCTCATCTGATAGACTCCTCCACTGAACTAGATGCTCTCCAATCAATATTTCCCTTAGCTGCCCCTCCCAAGTGTCCAAGTGAGCCCTTGGTGATAAAACCAAATGGATCACATCATAAAGAAGTGGGAGGTCCATGGAGGCAACTACATGTTGTTTAATGGCCTTCTTGAGGCATGAGATATGAAAAATGTTGGGGATTTTAATCCCAATGAGAGGCTCCAATCCATATGCTACTCTCCCAACAATATGGATCACCATGTGTGGCCCATAGAAAAGCTCATCAATCCCCTACTTCTGCAATGTAGAGGAGTTGTATGGCTAAGAATGATAGACCAAATTGTCCACCCCATGATTTCTCTCTCTACATTTATTATATGTATAGGACTCCTGATGTTCTTGGGTTGTAGCAATGTTGTCCTTGAGAGACCAGAATACATCCCGACTCTCTAGGATCAAATCTTTGGTTCTAGGAAACTTGCTTGCCCAAGCCATTCCACATATAGTGAATAGAACATCATCACCATATGGAAACAAAAGGAGAAATATACTGAGTGCCATATGAAAGGTCGGGTGGTGAGAATAGTCCCCCAATTGGAACCAGCGCAGTTTGGGTCCTCGTTGCCCCTGAATATAATGTGGAAAGTAGCTCCCCAACCACTTGCTTGTTGTGTCTGTCTGCTCATCTACTTGGGAGTAGTAAATGGCATTGGGTGTCAACTGAGTGTACCCAAAATAGAACAATACTTGCCCAAAACCATACAAGAAAGGGCTAGTTATATCACTGATTTTGGTCTTAAGAAGACCATGAAGTCAAAGGAGAGGCTTGCCCTCTTGTGGAGAATGTACTGTAAATAAATGGCAAAGGAATGCAAATACTTTGTTAGCTGATCAATAAGTACAAAGACACAACCCTTACATGTACTGTTGGCAAGCTGGTGATGAGGTCCATAGATGAGCTCTCCCATCTCTCTCCTAGAAGAGTAAGTGGTTGTAACAACCTTGCAGGATGGTTGTTTCCCTCCCCATTCTTCAAGAAAATTGCACATTCCTTGATATTCGGGAGCACATCCTCCTTGAGACCCTCCCATGAGAATCTCTCACAAATGGCTTGATATGTCCTGATGAAATCCTGGTGACCGGAATGGAGTGAGTCATGTGTTGCACGTAGTATCTTCTCCTTGAGCTTGGAATCTCTAATTAAGAGGACCTGACCCTGGTAATAGATGACTCCATCCACCACTCTATACCTCACATCAGTAACTTTTCCATCAAGTACTTCACGTGTGAAATGGTTGTTAGGCCAGAATTGTGAATTACAGATAAAAAACGCTTCCCTAGATAGATGAAAATCTAGAGCAACAGATTAAAGACTATATGACTACCTTTGCTAACTCAAATCAGACACATAGAAAGGATTATAGGCTTACTTGTAATCCAAGTGCTTCTAAATGGCTCCTTCTGTCACTTCCATTGTAGCTTCAAATTCAAGCAGTTTGCAGGAAAAAGCTTCCTGCAAGAAAGAACACTAAAACAACAGAAGATAGCAATAATACAGATGTCTATCCAAGTTAGTTAGCTAAATCAGTGAAGCATAAACAATATACATCAACTAAGATCTTGCAATATGGAAAATCAAAGCCAATACAGATGCATATAGGGAAAAGTAAGCTGTATTCTTTATTGATGATAGAAGGAGAGGTTACAACCAAATGACTGATTTGAAGTGACCCTTCCAGCAACGATCCTCAGCCCCATCACAATATAAATCTCTCCAACAGCTGTTAAACGAATCTAACTCTCAATTGAAAATCCTCCAACATTTCTCTACTCAAATTCTTCCTTCTAAAACACTCAGATCTGTGCTCAATTTATAGATGAAATGAAGGTAGTTTTGCAATGAATGACTTTCCAATAATAGGCAAGACACGTTCCCAGTCATGTAGATGTCAAATGGAAACTTGGATTCAAAGCTTGACACATGTGAACTCTTCTAGAAGGCACTGGCCAAGTGGATATTTCGGAACAATGAGAATTTTTCTCCCAATGTGACCAATGCACCCATAGATGTTGGTAAGTTTTTTGCAGAGTAGCCTTGCATGGGGCTACCTGCATATGCAACGCACTTAGTCCCCTTAGAGGTAGCATTGGTGAGCTCCCACATGCTATATAATAAACTTCAAACCTTGGAAACCTTTGCTTGATGAAAGTCATGCTTGATTTGTCTTGTTCTTGCCTTTGGGAATGTAGCAACTTGAAATGATAGGGAATGATAGACCCTTAGTCATTGGTCCTAGAGATGCCCAATGACTAGGTCATTGGGAATGATGCCCAAGTTGACCTATAACAATTGCCCCCTAAAGCACGAGGTCAAAATAATAAAAACATTTGATTGAGATGATTTACACTGTGATGGGTTGGAGATGAAGCGGAGTGGTCACCTGCATCAATATTACAATACATTACATCATGATATAGCCTCTTTGATCATAATTGCTGAGGGTAGGCATTCCCATATTCAACACATAAACAATCTAATAACATGTACATAATTCAGAAAGTCGTCGACACTGGAATGTTGCCCAATGCAGAGATGCCTACAGATATAGGCCCATGTTCGAATGAAAATATGTATGTAAGGTCACCGTACAAATGATGTGTACAACAATATTGAAATCGCAGCCCGGATGGCTGAAACTAGATCCGGGGTCTTCTTATCTCATTCACTCGATCATTTGGGTACAAGTCTAGCCATGTGAATATATGATTTGTTGTCGAACATGGAAATACATCGTTTGATTACCAGCCAATGATGTGAGTTGTTAACAAACGGGAGAGAACCACCATTAATGAATATGGCCCTCAAGGTATTGTAGTACATTTCGTAAGGTGTGAATAGATGATTTGATGTCGAAAACCAAACAAAATCTTTCGGTCAAATGTCTGGAAGCGAGGATCTTGTCGATGCTGTAACAAGCCTCATGGTACTAGAATCTGATGTTTCTAAGTGAACTTCCTGGATATTGATTTGTTTTTGACAGGAAGTCACCTTATTGCGAAACGTGAGTTACTGATTTCGGAGACAAGGGTATGACTTGATATAGCAATTTTCAGGGATGACGATCATGAGAATAAAGGTTTACAAGTATTGCAGAAGGATGAGTTTATTCACTGGATGAATTCTCTTAAACATATCGGCGACACTGTGATGAGTTGGCAGCATTGACCCAAAACCGAAGTGAAGGTATAATGAACCATAGGTGTGAATGAACCGTCAAGATTATTACCCAACCCAAACAGTCACGGACATGGAGTGAAGGAAGTGTCATGTTCAAGAGCGACTTGCTACCATAAAGAAATTCTTGCTCACTTTTCCCAAATTTTCCCCGGTCATTTGTCGACCAGTACCTCTTTATTTTTTAACAAGCTTGAGGAGGATAACATTTGCTTGATCTATAATTCAACCCTTCGGGTGAATAAAGTATCGTTATTTAATAATTTAACGAGTCTAGAGATGAATGAAACTTGATTCTTTCCATGATCGACAAGCCCGTCGCTATTTTATGTTTTAACGAGATTAACGACAGTGATAGCCCGGTCCTTTTTCATATTTAGAGAGTTTGAAAAAGAGGACGAAAGAAAGCTCCATAAGTACTTTTTCATAAATTTGTCACTTAGATCTGAAAAAGTGTAAAATAATATCTGAGAGAACCTCTTTGGTCATGTTTAACCAAGGTATTCCTTTTTCACAAATAATCTGTCTTAGTCCGGAAAAGGGTTAAACTTATACTGAGTATATATCAATTAATTTATTTTTACGAGCTCGAAAAGACAAGTGATCGACAATATTTTCACATTATCGGAGTCTGAAAAGAGCTGAAAGTAGACTCTAGTGGTTCCTTTTTCACTGTTATAGAAGCTCGAAAAAGAGATAAAAGTGCGCTTCAAATCCTTTTTCGTTTTTAACAAAGCTTGAAAAATAAGAAGAACAAGTATGCTTTGTGGTTAAGTCATTCTTTGAAATAAATCTGCATGACTAATCTGTTCATCGGTTGTATTTCCTGTTCAGACGAAAATCAAATGGATTAAAAATACCTGTTTCATGATAAAAACATAATAAAACTATAGTCATAGCAATAAATTTATCTTGCAAATAATTAAATGACTATTTAAAAGTAGTTTCACAATTCATTTTTACCATTCCATAGTTACCATTTGTATTTTGGAGCTCTGAACCTGATTTTCCCCCCAAAATTTAGCTGCTGATTGTGATCGTTTTTGTGGATGGATTTTGTCGCCATTTGATCTAGGTTAGTGCCATAAACCTCCTCTTCCCTTTGCTATTCATTTCATTTCCAATTTTTGCAAATTTTTAGGGTTTTAAGGCCCCTAGGGTAAATTATGCCAAAAATGAGGGCAACGCACCCCTGAATGTTGAAACCTATGTTGCATAGCAGGTACAGTGAAGTGTACTTGCATGTGCAACACACTGTCTCTTGTCAGGGAGTGCATTGGGTGCAGTTTAAGTTTTTGATTTTCTTACTATGCCCAAAATTGACCTAGTTTTTTGCAATAAATGGAATCTAATGGATCTTATGGTTGTGTTTCAGGTTTCCATCAGATTATAATGATGATTCCATGGAGGGAAAGAGAACATGAAGAACAAGATATGATTGTCTTGAATGATCCGGGTACTGTAAGAGCCCTAAGAGATTGTGGACTGCTTAAGTACTTCAAATTGTCCGGGATGAGGCAACAAATAGAACTCTTGGAGTTCTTAGTTCAAGCATGGGATCCGATGATAGAGGCATTTCATATTAAGAACCAAGTGGTTCCTATAACAGTTTAGGATGTGTATTTTCTCACAGGTTTTTCGAGGAGAGGTTTACCCATTTCACTTTCAGGGTCTACCGTTGGAGGAGAGACACTGAGGGATTATATTCTGCAGTATTACTATCCAGGGGCAGAACCTAGAAAAGATGGAAAAATAACCATCCAGGATGTCAAATATTTTCCTTTGAGAACTATCCTTTTCACAATCGCTAAACTTGTCGGCACCATTACACTACATGTAGCGAACAGATCATATATGCAGTATGTGCTAGAGTGTATGGAGCCAACAGTCTTTAACTGGTCTGAAGTTGTTCTATCTCAGATAAAGGAACAACTAAAAAAAGAAAATGGAGGAAGGAAGAAGAATTTCATTTATGGTTCTATCCTTATATCCTTCGCCTTGGAACAAATTCCACTAATGCAGCCACAACATGTGACACTGGATATAGCTAGTCCTAGAGATCCTCGGATGCAGATATGGGTAGAACTCATGGGTCAGCATGCTGGCCAATCGACTGTTGTGTTCTCTACTACATTCTTTGCTTGGTTCCAGCGACAGATCATCGCCATCGATGAGTATGCATACGCAAGCATCGATTTTCTAGGTGATCCAGATTTAGCACTACCAGAAGGCATTCAGTGGGGTGCAATAGGTAAGAATGTTTTGACCATGTTTTTTGATTTTCCTAAGGTTTATACAATGTTTTTGTGTTTTTATTTCTTTCCAAGACTAAAATAAATGTTTGATGTAATGAAAATGTTGGTCGTGTTCAACCAGTAGTGGAACCAGAGCACGAAGCAGATGTGCCAGTAGAGAGGGCTGTCGGGAGAGCAGTCCTTCTGGATCTTGATCTAGCTAAGACTCTGACTGAGATTCAACGGCACATAGAAGGCTTGACCTTTGGGATTTCGGATCGCCGGATCGAAGAGCTTCCTATGCAACTGCAGCGACACACTATTGGGGTTCCTAACCGTTGGATGCGGTTACTTCGTAGGATAGCTAGATCTATAGCATGTTATCATGAGCACCACTAGTTTACTTATGCCATTTTGCATACATTTTGTGGTTAGATGAAAAATGTGTCTTGGGCACAAATTTTTTAAAAGGCTATAACTATCTATCTATATGATTTCTGAGTTTTTCCTATGTTTAATGCGCAATCCTATTCAATGATGTGAATGTTTTCTTTACATATGTTGCAAATGTCTGTCTAAAACTTGATTAGCTAATGAATCAGTCAATGTGTTCAAATTTCTGGAAATGTGTTGATATCGAATAAAATCAAAATGTCTTTCCAAAAGTCGAACTCTTAAGAACAATCTAAGAAGTGTTGGATTTCTAACAGTATAAACACTAGTAAGTTGTAATACCACAACTTGTGAGTCTAACCTTATGATTATGTGGTTAATACCAAATGAAATGGCATCAGAGAGAATTTTGATCAACACGCTAGACTCAGCGATATTGTTCATCGATCTACCAATACAAATCCCTTGAAAAATCACTAACTTGGTGTTCGGAGCGAAAATGGCCCACGCTGCAGAGGATAGATTCTTCATTCTACGACTAGCACCATCAACATATCCAATAAATGGTTATGAAGATTCATACATCTGTGATGAAATGTAAAGTAGATTACTAACGTCAAGAAAAATCTAAAAAAAAGTTAAGATAGTGAATGCAAATCAACAACATATATACAATATAATACAAAAAATTACTACGCTCATGATTAAGCATAGTAACGTTTCAAATACAGCCCATTTCTAGGCTGCGCCAATGGAATTCCATCGTAATAAACTAACTCGTAGGCACCCTTAGCAAGAACTCCTTTGAAAATATAGGGGCCATGAAATAATGGCTCAAATTTCCATGTACCTATTACATCAGCTTCTTGATCGTAGAGAAGGACCAAGTCGCCCTCTGAGAAAATGTGAGGCTGGACATTTTTGTCATATTGTGCCTTTATACATCTCTTATGCGCTTCTTTGGCCAATTGGGCTTCACGACGCGCTTCATAAAGATGGATGAGGTTAAGGAGGCACGCTTCTTCTTCTGAGGTGTCAGGTAACAAGGCGGAGTACAGGATCAAATGCCAATTTCTTTTATGAACTCCTATCATTCATTGAAGCATTCATTTAAGAATTTTGTTAATAGCCTCAACTTTTCCATTTGATTATGGATAATAAGGAGTAGAATTATCATGTGAAAATCCTAACTTGGCAGTCAATTCATACATCATGTGGTTGCGAAAATGCTTCCAATGATCTGTAATTATAGCCTGTGGGACCCCAAACTATGCAATAACATGGTTAAAGAAACACAATGCAGCTGTTTGTCCTGTGTTGTTGAATGTAGGCATCGCTTCGACCCATTTGGTAAAATAGTCAACTGCGACAATAACATAACCATGCCCCCCGAACGAAGGAGGGTTACAGGTCATGAAGTCAATACCCCATTTCGTAAATGGTCCAGCAGAGACAATAGGATGCATTGGCGCTGGCGGTTTGCAGATTTTACGATACAAAATCTGGCATGCATGACAACTTCTGACCGCGAGGATGTAGTCTCGAAAAATAGTAGGCCAAAAGTAACCGATGCAGAGTATCTTCTGCGCAGTAGCATATCCAGATAAATGTCCACCACAAGCCCCAACATGAAAATAATTTAACACTTTTTCGGCCTCCTCATGAGTGAGGCACCCCCTTAAAATGGTATCGACACCATGACGATAAAGTGTTTCTTCGACGATCAGATAATGTTTGGCTTGGTATTGAATATGTCGTTGTTCAGAGTGATAGGTATTAGGTCGAAAATTTTGTGTTTGGAGATAAATGATGAAATCCCCATACCAAGGATCAGATGATCCGATCAGAAACAGAGACTCGTCTTGAATTGATGGTTCCGACGTAGTTTCAGTACTATCAGAGGGAAGGTCACAGAGAAGCTCAACCAAAACTAAAGAATTTTTTGACTTGGATTTGATAAATTCCAAATCAAATTCGTGCAAAATGACAATCTATTTTGAATATTCCCCCCCCAGAAATTGACGTGATAAGATTTAAGTCATGGGGTTGCAATCCGAAACTATTGTTGTTTTTCGGAGAAGGATATAATGGCGAAATCTTTAGACATCTTGAACAATTGCCAAGGTAAGATTTTCTACATTGAGTACTTAACTTCCATATCATTGAGATTATGACTCAAATAATAGATCATATGTTCAATTCTGTCTTCTACTTGGACCAATACCATTGCAATGGTCGTTTTGGACGCGACGATATATAGGAAATAATAGTTTTGATAACTAGGAGGATACATTAATGACGCTCGAACAAGAGTGTCCTTGACAGCATTAAAAGAAGCTTGTGAAACTTGGTCCCAATGGAAGGGAACCCCTTTTTCAATAATCGAGTAAATCCTTTAGCCATTTCGGCAAAATTTGGAATGAACCTTCTTAGGAAGATATCCTTTCCTTGAAGTTTCTGTATCTGAAGTAGGTTTGACGGTGCAGGAAAATCAAGAATGGCCTGAACCTTCAAAGGGTCGATTTGAATCCCTTCTTTTGAGACTATGAATCCAAGAAAACGACCAAAACCAACACAAAACACACATTTATGTGGATTGAGGTGTATTTTGTAGTGTCGACAGCGTAATAAAATGGCTCTCAAATGTATTAGGTGATCAGTACGATTTCATGAATGCGCTAGTAAATCATCTAGATATGGTTGAGCAATGTGCTTGATGTCATTGAAATCATAACCCATTACTCTCTGAAAATTTTCCCCAACGTTCTTTAAACCAATCGGAAGTTTCCTATAAGAAAATGTGCCCCAAGGACAGATGAACGTTGTCTTATGTTGATCATTTGGGTAGATATTGATTTTATTGTAGCCGGAAAATATATCCATGAACAAAAATATTTCACATCCAGCACAATCGTCAAAAATCTGGTCGATAAAGGGAGTAGGATAGTTGTCTTTGGGACAAGCATGATTAACAACCCGATAATCGACACACACTCTAATGGTTCTGTAATGTTCTCAAATTTTAGCCTCAAGCTAAATGGAACATTATAGTTAGCAGTATCACTAGGTAGTGGAATAAAATGGGTAGGGAGGCCCATTAACCTCTTTAGAAGAAAGAATAACACTCCTCATGTGAAAGAAGGAAGAATAAAGTAGCTGGATTAAGCACCTACAGGTGTGAACAAGATTGGATAAGTTGATCTAGTCACTTTTGACCAAGTCCACATGCAATGTCTATATACATTGTATCTCCATGATGGACTGCGCAGTTTCAATGGAGGACAACTTGCATGGGCTAGATGGCACATATGGATGGGACCCATGGTGGAGAGGATCACTTGCTATATATGGAGAGGAGGGCAGCCATTTCCATTCATGCTTTGATTATTATTTTCTTTGGGCTGTTGAGACTTTGCTTCCTCTTGCTGTTTAGCAGGGTTGCAGTGCTGTTTAGCACAAGGTAGTTCCCAGTCGGGAATCCCTACCTCATCCTCAGGGAAGAAGAGGTTCTTTGGGCTACATTTACTCATTTTGGCATTTTGGCGAAGCTACCTCCCTCAGCTACAGTGCAGTTTTTGTTTAGAGTTGGGTTGTGTTGCAGGGTGCAACAAAGGAGGATCTCTTTGAGTAATTTCTGGGCTTGTTTTTCAGTGGAGAGCTTGCATATCCATTGGAGGATCAACAAGAAGGACTCCCGAGCATATTTTCACATCTTGGCACTTGGCCAAAGCCTCTCTGTACTTCTACAACGCATTCCCTTGTAGGAACTGCATCATTTTTCAGAGAGCTGCTACAACAAGGTTTAATACCTTGATTTTGGGCTAGTTTCCCATGGAAAAGGCCAACCCTTCTCTCGGAAAGCTAGGAAAAGGGATTCTCATCCCTATTGTAATTTATTAAGCTATATTCATGTAATTTTGTAGGATACCACATTATTTTGCAGCTAAATATTCAGATCTACTCTTTTTGTGCTTCATCTCCAGGAAACCCTTGTCGAGTTATCTTTATATTGTATAAAAGAGGTTAGATCTCTGTTTTTATCTGTGATTTGGCTAAATAAACTCCAGATCTGTTGTATACAACATATTTCTACAGAAAACATCTTATAATTATACTTTTCTTGCTTCATAGTTTTCTGTATGGGTTAAGTCATGGGTTTTCAATGTTTTTCAGCCATATAAGAACCGAGAGATCTGTTTAACTTGGATAGAATAATTTGTTTCTACTCCCATTCTATATGTGAGATTTATATTGCATGACCTAAGGGATCCAAGTCCCATTTCTCATATTTATAACGTTATTTTCTGGAAATAGCGTTTTTATGGTCCAGATCACCGATTTTCCCCACTTGGAGATAACATGTGGAGACAAAGTTTTACTAATATGATCCTAATATGATGTAAATCTATTTAATACAAATTTAATAAGTAAATTGACACAGCTTACATTATTGTGTTCAAGTATTGTTGGATCTCCAACTTTAGAATATCTTCAGATATTCTTATTGTTGTAGATTTTCCCTATTTTGGGATATTATAGTGGTATCAAAGAAACTTTCTTGGCTCAGCCTTGGGACATTACAGTGGTACCAGAGCCTAATATTGGCTCAGCCTATGCTTCCAAGACATTATGCCATTAGGAGGAGAAGCTTCTCACAGAAAAGAGAAGTTGTGCAGAAGAAACAAAAGCATGACTCCATTATTTGGAGGAATGAAGGAAGAGAGGATCTCCCTGATTCTTTTCCAATATATGAAGAATATCAAAGAAGATATCAAGGAGATGAAAGGGGAGGAGTGTAGAAGATTTCTGAGAGGATTTGAAGCAAGCCCTAGCTATTTACATGATGGGTGTGAGCATTCAGCCACACATGTAGATCCATAGTGCGGTCTATTGCCCACATTTACTGCAAAAAGGATGGAGGAAGAAGATGCACCAAGGGAGGAGACCTTGACTGACTATCTTCAGGAGTATGAATCTCAATCATGGAGATTCAAGGAGAACTTGGACTTCCAAGGGTTTTGCAAACTCAAGGAGGCAAGATCCAGCAGCCACAAAAGAAGTAAGAGAGGTAGAATCTTCCTATCTCACTTTGATGGATCAACAGAGTGCACAACCAAAGCTTGGGTGAAGGAGCTAGATTCTTATTTTCAGCTACACCAAGTTTCAGAGAAGGAGGCCATCAGAGTAGCAGCGTTGCACCTCAAAGGTATGGCCCATGATTGGTGGTTTAAAGATTCTACTTCATTTTGTCATACAAATGTAAAAACTTATGTTGGGTTCACTAAGGAATTGGTGAGGAGATTTGATAGAAAACATTGTGAACCATCATTTGTTAAAAATAAAAACTCAAACACTTTGCATGAGTTGGAGAGAAATATTAAACCAACTCCACTCCATATTTTTAAAGGGGATAAAATATGCATGATAGTTTTCCAAGGGCAAGATCCCCACTTCTTGAAGAGCCCTCTTCTATTTGTAAAGACATGTAGTTCCCTACTTCAAGAGATGACTAAGATCAAGGGTCTCTCATTGAGGATGAGGCATTCTCATGTATGGAAGAAGAGGAGAAGGATTAGCATCAAGGGATGATGAGCATTCACCATTATCTATTTTGGGAGGTTTCTGCACATAAGGAGGGGACTACACTGCGCAGTGAAGAGAGGGACAACTCACTCCACTCATATATACAATCCACTTCAGATTTTGATGTCTCACTACATGGAGGCATTCCACCTGGGAGGCCACGAAATCTAGAGTTGATGAGAGACATCTTGTCTTTGGGTTCACCACTCTTATATTTTTGAGAGGTGAAGAGTTTGGAGGGAGAATTTGGCATGGGGGATGTCAAAGTAGTAGGCAGCAGCATGAGGAGAGCTTCACATACCAGATCACCAGCGATGTCTCTTGGGAGGATTAATCCATATTGGAGATCTCAACTCTTGGTAGAGTACTCCAAGGATCTAGGTGCATGTATGATTCTTGATGACCCGGATAGAGATGAAGAGTATATGGTGGATGATGTGGTCATCTATTCTTATGGCAGAGTCTTCTTGACTTGAGCTTCTAAGCTCAAGGATACGCTGCTTCATGCAACACATGAGGACTTCCTTTCCATGCATTATGATGCATATCTTTCTTTGGCAGAGGAGTTCACTTGGGAGGGCATCCAACATGAAATATTTCAGCATATGGAGAGATGCATAGCCTAGATGGTGCTAGAGAGGAGGTCATAGCCACTTCCCTACTCTTTGGAGGTGAGGGAAATTTTCTGGTTGAGCCCTTTCAGCTCAAGGTCTCAAATACATGATGGAGGATGTACAATTTCACTTTATGTTTTATACTGTTTTTATATGAGTAGCATGTTGTACCAAGAAGGATTGTCCCTTCTTGAATATTATATGATGATGTACTTGGAGCCACTTGTGGCATAGATATTGGCTATTTATTTGGTGGTTTTTGGGGGAAGCCACATGATTCTTGGTGTGCACCATTGGCACCAAATTGTATATTCATGATTCCATATTATGAGATGACTGTGGCAGCAAGAAAGTGGCTGGGAAGGCACTTGTTGTACTTTGTTTTGAGGTAGGCATGGGATGCACTACGCTGGTTCCATATGAGGAAATATGATCCACTTTCCTGTTGTCACATGGCAACTTGTTTTCATTGGGTTTTTCTTCCATGTATTGCTAATAATTTTATGTTCATGGGAAGCTTTGTTTGGAGAGTGGGATATGAGTTAGAGATGCCCATTGGGAGTATGATTCTCCCAATTTTTCATGTTGTATGTTTCAGGAGGAACAATGGGCACACCATGATTGCCACATCACACCTCTTTCCTTCATTTAAGAGGAGCCATTGGGAGAAATGGTGTTCTTGGAGGAGGCACTTCATGGTTGACTTATCTTGTGGGGTAGCTTGGGCCATTTTTGAAGGCCATGAAATTTCAGCCCAATATCAGAAAAACCCCCATACTTACCATAAATGGAGAGGGAAACTACTTGGATGGGAAAATATAAAATCTCCATTCAGCCCCAACACATTGCATAAACCCGGGGTTGCATATTTCTTTGATGAACTACCTAGAATGGCTCATTTCGTTTGGATGATAGCATGGGTGAGAGGGTAACTCATTGGGAATGATATTTCCCATGTGTATCATCACTCCTACCTTGAGGAGGCCATGGGACAACAAGAAGGTTTCCACTTACACCTTCCACCTTTTCATGATGTGAGCCATTTGGTTATGCATCTTTGGGAGGAGACATTGGAGGGCAGATTTGTTGTAGATAATCTTGAGCAGTGGTGGGGACTATTGATGAGGAGGCCACAAGAGGAGAAGGGGAGGAATTTTTCTCTCCCTATACAGTTGCTTGAGGACAAGAAACATTTTGGAGGGGAGAACTGTAATGTTCCCAAATTTTAGCCTCAAGCTAAATGGAACATTATAGTTAGCAATATCACTAGGTAGTGGAATAAAATGGGTAGGGAGGACCATTAACATATTTAGAAGAAATAATAACACTCCTCATGTGAAAGGAGGAAGAATAAAGCAACTGGATTAAGCACCTATACGTGTGAACATGATTGGATCATGTTGATCTAGTCACTTTTGACCAAGTCCACATGCATTGTCTAGATACATTGTATCTCCATGATGGACTGCACAGTTTGAATGGAGGACAACTTGCATGGGCTAGATGGCACATATGGATGGGACCCATGGTGGAGAGGATCACTTGCTATATATAGAGAGGAGGGCAGCCATTTCCATTCATGCTTTGATTATTATTTTCTTTGGTCTATTGAGACTTTGCTTCCTCTTGCTGTTTAGCAGGGTTGCAATGCTGTTTAGCACAAGGGTGTTCCCGGTTGGGAATCCCTACCTCATCCTTAGGGAAGGAGAGGTTCTTTGGGCTAAATTTCCTCATTCCATAATTTTTTCCAAGCTACCTCCTTCAACTACAACGCATTTTCTGTTTAGAGCTGGGTTGTGTTGCAGGGTGCAGCAAAGGAGGATCTCTTTGAGTCATTTCTGGGCTTGTTTTTCAGTGGAGAGCTTGCCTATCCATTGGAGGATTAGCAAGAAGGACTCCCGGGCATATTTTCACATCTTGGCACTTGGCCAAAGCATCTCTACACTTCTACAACACAGTCCCTTGCAGGAACTACATCATTTTTCAGAGAGCTACTACAACAAGGTTTAATACCTTGATTTTGGGCTAGTTTCCTAGGGAAAGGGCCAACCCTTCTCTCGGAAAGCTAGGAAAAGGGATTCTCATCCCTATTGTACTTTATTCAGCTATATTCATGTAATTTTGTAGGAGACTGCGTTATTTTTCAGCTGAATATTCAGGTCTACTCTTTTTGTGCTTCAACTCCAAGAAACCCTTGCTGGGTTATCTTTATATTGTTTAAAAGAGGCTAGATCTTTGTTTTTCTATGTGCTTTGGCTAAATAAACTTCAGATCCATTGTCTACAACATATTTATATAGAAACCCTCTTATAGTTACGCTATTATTTCTTCAGAGTTTTCTGTATGGGTTAAGTCATGGGTTTTCAGTGTTTTTCAGCCATATAAGAACTGGGAGATCTGTTTAACTTGGATAGAATGATTTTTTTCTAATCCCATTATATATGTGAGATTAATATTGCATGAAATAATGGATCCAAGTCCCATTTCTCACAGTTATAGTGTTATTTTCTGGAAATAACGTTTTTATGGTCCAGACCACTGATTTTCCCCACTTGGAGATAACATGTGGAGATAAAGTTTTGATAATATGCTCCTACTCTGATGTAAATGTGTTTAATACACATTTAATAATTAAATTGACACAACTTACATTATTTTGTTCAAGTATTGCTGGATCTCCAACTTTAGAAAATCTTCAAATATTCTTATTGTTGTAGATTTTCCCTATTTTGGGATATTATAGGTTCCTTGTTTTTTCATGATAGGAACGATATTGGAAACCCACTCAGTTAACGGAACAGGGTAAATGAAACTAGCACGCAAATTCTACTTTGATGGCAGTGGCTTTCTTCGGATGAACAGGACGAAGCCGTTGACGCACCGGTTTGACATCAGGATACATATTAATAGTGTGTTCAACTATACTAGTATCTATGCCTAGCGTTTCCTTGTAAGACCAGGAAAATACGTCACAAAATTTAGGAAAAAGAGAGCGATATGATTCGAGTTCTGATGGAGAACAAGATACACCAACATGAATATTCTCTACAATGCTAGGTTTGGTCAAAATATCGATAGAAATCATTTCTTCGATATTTGAAAGATTTTTCTCGGAATCGATTGCTTTAATGGGAAAAGAATTCGGAAAGAAATTTTTGATGGATGGGTGATATAGTTCACTAAGATTATTTTCTTCATAATAAGGAAGATGGGAATGATGATGATAATATTCCCATGGTTCTCCTTCTGACATCATGGCTTCCAAAATATTTGCATCTGTGAAGAACGTTGAGGAAAATGGATCAGATGTAGTATCAAAATCTAAGGAACGATCAACCCAAACACTTGACGACGCTGATTTCAGATTTTCCGCCCAAGCCATATATATTGATTGCTATGGCAGCTCAATAGGGCTGGGCAGAAGAAAATCATCCAACGTAGAAATATCAGAATCACCCGTACTCTTCCTTAAGCCAGATAGAGTGGAAGAGATCATGTAGCAGGTCTCTATACTTGCAATTTTTGCCAACATCGCTGGCGGTGGTAATGAAAAGGTTCCCATTAAAGTGGAATCCTTTAAGAGTCCTACACCAATGTTCTAAATTTATAGTTAGGGTATGTGAATGGACGGAATGCTTCCAGTTACCTGTGAATAAGAGGAAAAGAAAGATAGTTGATTAATAACTGAAATTGTACCTTTATGTGGAAAGGAAATCATTCTAAAATATGTAGAAACAATAGCAGTCATCGCATATACCCATGGCCTTCCAAGTAAAATATTATAGTCAAGTGGTCCGTCAACAACCTCAACATCAATATTCACTATTCCCCCCCCTAGTTAAACATGCAGGTTATTAATAATACCACAAGGTTTATATGTACGTCCATCAAATGCCTTCAACGTCATTGGTGATTGTGATAAGTGCGGTGAGCCAAGTCACTTCCAAAAGTTTAGAGACATAATGCATGTAGATGCTCCCTCATCAATAATAGTATGATGAACAAGGTGATTGAGAACATTTACCTATATGGAGAATGCCAATTCTGCTGGTAATTGCGGCACATAGCCCGTATGATTAAAAACGACAAGATTAGAATCAGTCGGATCAATTCCACCAATAGCCAACAATAAAACCTATTTTTGGGAGGGACAATTTTGTAATACCTCAAGAGCAGACATAGCTGAAGGGGATTGAGCCAAATATTCAACTATATTATAGTTTTGTGTAGCTCTTGCTCGAGGATTATATGTCGATTTATGAATTACTCCCTTTGGTGGCTTGCTTGTCAATTCAGGAATAGTAGTAGGTGGTACTGATTCTGTAGATGGATTCATTGTCGAGGTAGTAGGTTGATCAGTGGCCGGACTACCATAATATTTATTTCGCTTCGACACCAAAATATCTGTTGAAGGTTTTGTTACAGATAATATTAACACTTGGGATCTAGGAGCTGGATCTGTAGCAACCATATTAGAGTCTGGATTTGGAAATGGGTCTGTCAACACAGTTGACGCATTAGAAGTCTTGATGATTTTTGAGACTTCAGCATGGTGAGGAAAATCCCTAAAAAAATGTTCCTCATTACAGATTATGCATGGATAACGAGGTTTCTGAGGTCCAGACAGTTGATCAGATGATCTTTCCTGTGGGTTAGAAGTTTTCTTTTTCTTTGATTTCCCCTTTTTCTTACTTCCTGGTTGCGTGTCACCTTTTCCTTTGTCAAATGACATGACATTAATTTTAGAAGTAGGAGCAGGATCAGATGCAATAGTGTGGTGTGTGTTTGCAGTGCCTATCAAGCCATCTACGACATGAGAGTCCTTTAATTGAGGAGGAACATTGAAATTAGATCTTGACGCATTAGTGATTTTTTCATAAAGTGTGCCAGACTGAGTGTAAATCAAGTCTAAATATTGTGCACGAGCGATAACTTGCTCTTCTGTGATGAAGCCACCCTTAGCCACATCCTCAGTAATAGATGGTAACAGTGACTTAATGAACCATTAAGCAAGAAGCTTATCTGGAAAAAATGTCTTAACCATTCATCGATGACAACACCACTCATGAATATGATCAGAAATGGGAGTAGCATTAGTCTGTTTGAAATTAGTCAAGAGTTCCATTCCAGTTTCATATCTGATGGGTAACTGGAAATGAGTAAAAAATACTATAGCTAGGGCTGTGAAATTATCAAAGTAAGCTCTAGGTAATTCAATGTACCATTTTGCAGTCGGACCTGTAAGCGTATGCTGGAAAAGACGTAGTCAAACATAATCATCATTCAGGGAATTTGATGAACACCATAAATGATAAGTCATAACATGAATCGACGGATCTTCTCCAGGGTTTCCATTGAACTTAAGAATATCCGAGGGTAATTTGTGAGGTATCATCGGCCACCAAGGAGCATAGTTGGTTGGATAATTGGTTAACCAATTTAAATCTAGTAACTCTAAAGTTGCAACAAAGGGAAACTGTCTATTAAGGTCAGGTTGAGCATAGCCAGGGTAAGATGGAATTTCTTGAGCAACAGGCCATTGAGCACCAACATAAGGAATTTGTTGTTGGTAACCTAGATAGGGGTTGTTTTGCATAGTGAACGCTTGAGGGTTCTGTTGACTAAAACTTGGATATGATACTTGTTGAAAAGAGGTTTGAGGCATTTGCGCCTGTGGCTGCCAAGGGGTCTGTCCACCAATGTTATAACCCAAATTAACATGACTTGGATCTGGTTGATATGTATAACTTGATTGCGGTTGTGACATCCCATAAAATGGTAAACTAGCTTGTGAATAAATAATTCCTGATACAGGTTGTTGTAAATTAATCAAAGGATTTGGAGTCTGTGGACCCAACATTTGATGATATTGAGTTTAAGGACCCACTTGATAAGGTTGATGATGTACAACATTTTGATTTTGTAACAAGGGTATATATGTATTAACAAGTGGTAATGAAGTGGGTGTAACAGGTTGAACCGGTTGATATGAGTGTACAACCGTTTGTGGTTGGATAGGCAGAGTGGGCTACCATTGACAAACATTCGTTTCAACATTAGATTGACCAAAAAGTGACGGATTACTGTCATATTGGGTGACCAAAGGTTTCCCCCCAACATGAGGAGGATAATAAGATGGAAAATATCGTTCTCCAAATGCTAGTAATGCAGTTGATATGGTACTTGAAGGAATAGACCCAGAAAGACCGACTTGATATTTCCCTAATGATGTGGATAATAAATCAAGTCGTTCAGTACTTACGATAGGATTACTAGTTAAAATATTGGATGATGACATTGGTAAAGTCCATGGATTGGAAGATGCACCAGAGAAAATTCTAGATAATGATTTGTAACTTGATGGGACCATAGGGTCACCATGAAAATATGACTCTATTGAAGAGGTAAACATCGATGGAGTAGTGAGGGCAGGAGCTGACGTAGTTGGAAAAGCAGACCCAACCGAAGATGTTGGTTCAGACATGGTTGTTTGACCAAATGTATATCCTTTTGAATCGACAGGAATTTGAAAAGGAGGAAGATCAACAAAAATAGAGGGTGTCGACTGAGAGAAAGACTCTTATAGGTAAAGGTCCTCCTGAAAATGGGTTGGAGTTAAAGGTGTAGTGTCTTGTGGGATTTCTTCAATCACAATTAAACAAGGTGGAAGAATTTCACCGTCAGGCCCAAAGTATATTTCAGTTGGTTGACTGTGTGATATGGGAGATTCAATAGCTACAGAACTTTGTGGGATGACCAAGGTAGGAACAACTTCCGGTTGTTAGACTGCAGGATTCAGATGTTCTGGCAAAGAAGAGACAAGATCTGGATCAATTTGTGGTTGAACAACATCGGGTCTAGGAGGTATGGTCTCACTGATTGGATGGATCGTGACCACGGGTAGCTGTGAAGACTCCGTTTTGACAACAGTAGATGTGTTAGCCACCTATAAAATTTTTCATATCAAATGGTGGCTAAATATTTTTTAGCTTTCAAGAAACAATTCATGACCAAATTGTGAGTTCTTGAAGTCTTATGATGATAATTACCCTTTGAGTTAATCTTCACTGTTGTTTCACTATTAATCCTAAAGAACCTTGTTGTTTACCAAGAAACGTTGCTTAAGAGGCTCCATTATCCATCATTACACTTCTCCATTTCACTCTCCAAATTCCATTCATAAAAACCTCCATTCGACTTCTAAAAACATTTCAAAACCCTCTTTAAGCCTTCTATCTCCCTCTCATTTGGTTTAAAAATCCTTTCTTTCATTTACCGAAACCCTCATTTCGCCTCAAAAACCTTTGTTTTTGGCCTAAAAATCACTCTTCTGCACTATATAAGTCTTAATCCCCCAAGAGCTTATTTCCTTTTCATCTTTTCCTCATATAATCTTGGCCCCGCAATTGGGCGCTAAAAGGTCTAAACATCCCTTCGAAACCTTTCCTTCTTTCTATTTTTTGTTTTCCGACCTTATGGTGTTAAAACAAATCTAGACAATCCATCCCAATAAACCTGACTATCATTGTACACCCAGATGATTCAAACACATTTTTGACCCGTCCACCCCGGGACATATTTGCTGACACACCACCGGACCCACTCTAATTTACCCTCAGGAATATTGAGTTTTCGCGCCCATGATAGCCGTTGATCTGCACTCCTTCCACCAGATCAACGGTCATGGTCCCATCGCATGCCATCGAGCCCTATGTCCCACCATACATCCTCCGTGCATATTTTGATCTATTGCACTCTACCCGCACCGTCCGATCTCTCGACGATCATCTGACGGCTCAAACACAATATCGCGCAATTTTTGGCCCCTCCCCGCAGTGTGCTACTTCTGCGTGATAAAAGTGGTTTTTAGTTTCCACGTGTTGAGTAATGAGTCGTATCGCGTTCCAAAAGTTAATACCACCTACCCCCCAAATGCTGCGCGAAAACCACTGATGGTTTTCCCAAAACCACCCTTCCGCAAATTCGTGCCATAGTTCAAATATTTACCTAGTTAGCTGTTTCTGCCAGGATTTCGTCCTTCACCGCTGCATCTCCCCATCCTCAAGCATTTTCCTCACTTCCATCGAAACCTCTGAATGCAGTTTTGCCACGAATCGCAGGGTTTTATAATAAGTTTTTGTGTTTTGCAAGGTTTAATGGTGTTATTCAGTATACTTCCACGGTCACAGTCAGGTGACTAATAAAGCTCATAATGACGATTCTGAGGCTTAATCAACGAATAAATGGGACTGCGGATTTAACATCTATGTTAAAATAAACTGGATCATGATCCAGGGTTTAACAGAAACCCTCCAACTGCATAATACCATTTGTGCCAGTGAAGACAGAACAACAAAGTGTATCAGAGTGAAGAAATTAACAATAAAGGGATTAATGCCTAAGCCTCAAGATCAGGGTTTTTAATCCACAAGTTAAAGAGATTAAGACAATGTCAAAGAATGAAGACCCGAAGATGAAGATTATGGCTTAACCAAGCCTAAACACAGCTCAAGAACAAATTAGAGTGTTTTAAACTAAAACAGAGAAAAATATCAGTAAAAGAGGCCTCCACTGCCACATCAGAGGCCATTTATCCTCTTCAGCTACCAAAGTGCCACCTATAGCCTCAATAAATCAAAGAAGGCATAGTAATTTCCTTAGTCAGTGATATTTTTGTTAAAGACAGCCAGAGTTATTGCCAGCCTGTCTGAAAGAGTTTAAAGTCAACAAAATCTTCCAAGTAGCTAAAAAATTAAATGAAAACCAATTGATACATGGAAAATATCAGAGTCTTCCTCTATTAAGCCCCTCAAAGGTAGAGAAGCATTAACTTGTATTAATTGAACTAGAGACCCTTTCTTTCATCCCACCTCCTCTTTCTTCTATAAATACTTCTGAAGAAGATGAGATGTTGTTAGTTGAGTTGGTTGTTGGAATTTGATGTAATACTTGCTGCTCGAAACTTTTTGTATGTAAATAGTTTTCAGAGGCTAATGAAGCTCTATTTGTAATCAAAGAAGTTAGGTTGAGAAGAGAAGTTGTTGCTGTACTGAAATATTGGACTTGAAGTATGTAACTGGATTGACATCAATATACAAGATGATTCATGGGATCCTGGTCTATACCATTGGTGATGTACCCTTCTTAGTACTTGTTTTTCCTTCTTATGTTTTTCATAAAATTGTCCATTTTTCTCTGATAAAGAACATCAAATATAGAGCTAGGATTTACTCTTAGAAGTACCCTACTCTCACTGATAAGCTTTATCTTTATGTTTTCCTCCAATTGTGTATTTAAGAATGATTTAGTACAGTCTAAACCAGTTAAGGAATGTTGGTGAGCCCATGTCTTACTGTTGAAACTTTAAAACATTGTTCTTGAATGATTTGTTCATTACATGCTAAGTAGAGTTGGACTAGGAAAGTTTATGGTTTGCCCTGTCTTCTAGTTCTTTCTCCAAAAGTTGTTTGAAAGTTTCCCTAAGAGTATGCTAAAAGCAGACTTTGATTTTAATGCATCTGACCTGATCTTAAGCTGCACTTTTTTTTCTTATCTGTTTTCATCCCTTTTGAAAGTAGTTTAGTGAGATTACTAGATTGTTTGTCTGATAAGTTGGATTTAGTACAAGTTTGTCCAAAGAAGTCTATGGTTAGCCCTGTCCTTTGGTTTACTTCAAAACAGTTACTTAAAAAGGCTTTTCTTGTATCGTAAGTTGATAAATCCTTGTTGGAATTATTGGCTTTTCCCACTTTCTCAACACTTTTAATGTTCCACTCCATCATTTAATCTAAAGAATCTTTTGATATAGATGACTTGCCCCTTGGACCACTCTTAAAAAATGTTGTGAAATTAAAACCTTTTGTGACTCCATAGCCCAATGGATTAAATGTTGTTTCATACCAATCCTATCAGCTGAACCTTGTTTTGAATATTCACACCTTTACCCCTCTGAAACTCTTTCATTTTTAGGACTTTCGTCACAATTGAAGATCATACCCAACCAACCAAACAAACAAAAACCCTTGTTATTAATAAATAACCTAACATCATACTAAAAAACCTTAAAAGATAAATCAATCTTTGAAACTTATAGAGAGATCCCTCTCTGGATTCTGGAGGGCTAGATCCTAGAATCCCAAAGTGGTTCAAATGTAGGCTTTGCAGCGTTTAGTCTTGCCACTCTACTAAATTACAAAGACACCAACATTTCTGGCGACTCTGCTGGGGAGATTATGAACTAATAGATAACTTCACAACTCAGATAATCCCTTTTTTAAAATGAACCAAGTGTCTACCTAGAGTGGTTTTTGATTGTTGATGGGGAACAACATTCAAGCCCTGAAATCAAATAAAAATCCTTCACCCGGTGACACCACTAAACATTAGTACGCCTGCTGATTTTCCTTGGTTTTCCAAAGGCTCCACTGGGAAACCCTTTATCATAACATCATTTAAACTCAGTAAAGAAGACTTTGAGGATTAAAGTTTTCTTGCTAAAAGATCAGTTAGCCTACTAAAGACTGTCATATTTGGTTAAAATTTTCTTGTTATTTGGTCTGAAAACACAACACTGTGGCTTCAAAAAGAATTCATACTAGGAGCCATCCCGACCCAAATCCTCCTGAGATAGTTGATAATCCTGAAAATATAATTAGGAAATCTCCTAAGGCTCAAGCTTCAACTGTTGTTAGGTCACTCCATAGAGCTAATTCTGTTCCTGAAAACCTTACAGCTCTACAATATTCACAAGTTGAATTAAGAAACCCATTCAGAACTAGGTCACTTGATGATATAGATCAGATAGATTTTGAGTCTCCACCTTCATCCCGAGATAGAGGTGAACATCCTGGTAGCAGAGAAACTACTCCACCTGATTTATATTTCCTTCATAATTTTGGTTTCTCTCATCCGAGATCTGCTCAAAAATCTCTTGCTGGTCCATCCACATCTGTTCTTCACACACCCACTGTTCAAACCACACCATTCCATCAACCCCCTCCCATCTTACACCCTCCACCTGTAAATCCCCCATTTTTCCCACAACCTCCTATCATGGCAACATGGTATGCCCCTCTAGTCCTTCCTTTACCTTTAGTCAATCTACCACAGGACTATCAGTCCAAGATACCATTGTATGATGCCAGTGGTGCTACTACTGCTTCACAACATGTGGACAAGATGAATGACTATTTTGATATAAACATGATAGATGCATTAGATGAATAGGAGGAGTTGTCAACTCCAACTATTGAAGATCATTTTTTGAATTCATCTTGGTATGTTGATATTTTATATGTTTTTCTCAATTTAAATACACCTCCTGGTTTGTCTAAAACAAAGGCAAGGTTTTTAAAGTTGAAAGCTGTTAATTACTGCATTTTGGATAAATGTCTATATTGGAAAAATGCTAGTGGATTATTGCTTAAATGTTTGCCTAAGAATGATGCAGATGAGATCAAGCATGAGTTACATGAAGGAGAACGTGGAGGCCACCTCTATTGGAAGACAACTGCCAATAAAATCTTTACAGTTGGTTACTATTGGGCCACCCTCTTTCAAGATGTCCATAAAATGATTATTGTCTATCATAAATGCCAACTTTTTGAAGGCAAAAGAAAATTGCTTCCTTTACCTCTGCAACCAATCACTGTTGAAGCTCCCTTTCAGCAGTGGGGTCTAGACTTCATTGGGGAAATCCATCCTCCCTCATCTGCCCAACATAGATGGATTCTTACTACAACAAACTATTTTACCAAATGGATAGAAGCCATCCCTTCTAAGCAAGCCACTGACTCTGTCATCATAAAATTCCTTGAAAATCATATCCTATCTAGATTTAGCTGTCCTAGGAAGATTATCACTGACAATGTTGTTGCATTTGGATCCAAAAAGATGGTTTAATTCTGTCATAAATATCAGATTACATTGGGCCATTCTACTGCTTATTACCCTCAAGGCAATGGGTTGGCAGAATCCTCAAACAAGAGTTTGGTTAATATAATCAAAAAGTTGTTGGAAGAAAATAAGAAATCATGGCACACGAAGCTAGTACATGCACTATGGGCTGACAGATTAACACTTAAGAAATCAATTGGAATGTCACCCTACCAGCTAGTTTATGGAGCAGATGAAAATTTTCCAACCAGTCTAGGAGTGCCAGTCATGAAACTGATCCAAGAAGTACAATCTGAAGAAAATGATATGACAAGGAGAATACATCAGACTATACATCTTCAACAAACCAAGGAGGAAGTCTACAACAGAGCACTACACAAGCAAGAAAACATCAAGAAGTTGTTTGATAAAAGGACAAAGGCCAGTGATTTCAACATTGGTGACAAAGTTTTGAAGTGGGATTCCAGGAGAGAAGATAAGGGAAAAATGGAAAATTTGATAACTTATGGCTAGGCCCTTATCTCATTCATTCTATTGCTAGTAACAATGCTTATTTCGTGCAGGAATTGAATGAAACTGAACTTTTTGGGGGTCCTGTCAATGGCAGGATGCTCAAGTATTATTTTTCTTAACTATCCCAGTTTGAAGCTTTTTCATTTTCCCTCATTATAAATATCATATCTATCACTGCTTTCAAAGCTAGAAAAAAGAAAAATACAAAAACAATAAAAATAAAAAGAGGGCAGAATGAAAACAAGAAAGGTACGACCCCATACCAAAAAAGAGAAACAAAATCTGAAAGTGTGAAAGCTTAAATGCCACTACCACAAGAAACACTTTTTATTCAATCATATAGTCAAATCATGATTGGGCAAGTTTAAATTTACTGCTGATAGGTTAGTGAAGAATATTTTCCAAACAGTTCAATCTTGGCTTATTACTAAGGTAGATTAGGATAGAAGAAAGAAGGTTCAAACATGCTCAAATCCTGAACCTTTGAGATTGATGAAGAACTGGTTCTAATATGCTCAAAACTTGAACTAGGAAAGAAAGAGGAAACAACTCAAACAAGCCTAAAACCAGAGCAGAAGAAATAATGAAGGATTTTTTAAAATTTTCAGATCTTAAGCCTTCACAGTTTTTTTTTTTTAAATTTCTGCAAAAATAACAATCTATGTGCAGCTTGTTTTTATGCCATAGATCTGCAGCAAGTCAGACTGCTTAATCCTGTCTTGGCTACTTTTAAATTTCCTGTTTTAGAATTTAGAGAATAAAGGTCTGTTAGTCAGCTTAATCCTAACAGATAGTAGTTTAGGTAGAGAAAATTATGAGTTCAACTACTTAATCTAAACTCATGGAGAAATAAGAGTAGACTTAGACTAGTTTTATGTTTTCAACAAAAGAATAAATGATTGATGAAAAGGTTTACAAGTCCAAGTGCACCTTCTAAAGAAAAAATGTTAGGAAGTAGGTTGTGTAGGTAAATGTTTGGGAAATACTTTTCTGTTGATATATCAAGTTCTAAGTCATTTTTGTTAGCAGCTGATAAAAATATTATCAAAGTGCAAGGCACTGATCAGCTTCCAGAGAAAATTGTCTGAAGTTCTTGACACTTTCAAGAAGATGCCATCCCCATGTGGAGCAACTGTTAGCCACCTATAAAAATTTTCATATCAAATGGTGGCTAAATATTTTTTAGCCTTCAAGAAACAATTCATGACCAAATTGTGAGTTCTTGAAGTCTTATGATGATAATTACCCTTTGAGTTAATCTTCACTGCAGTTTCACTATTAATCCTAAAGAAGCTTGTTGTTTACTAAGAAAATATGCTTAAGAGGCTCCATTATCCATCATTACACTTCTCCATTTCACTCTCCAAATTTCATTCATAAAACCCTCCATTCAACTTCTAAAAACATTTCAAAACCCTCTTTAAACCTTCTATCTCCCTCTCATTTGGTTTAAAAATCCTTTCTTTCATTTACCGAAACCCTCATTTGGCCTCAAAAACCTTTGTTTTTGGCCTAAAAATCACTCTTATGCACTATATAAGTCTTAAGCCCCCAAGATCTTATTTCCTTTGCATTTTTTCCTCATATAACCTTGGCCCCGCAATCGAGCGCTAAAAGGTCTAAACATCCCTTCGAAACCTTTCCTTCTTTCTATTTTTTGTTTTCCGACCTTATGGTGTTAAAAAAAATCTAGACCATCCATCCCAATAAATTTGACAATCATTTTACACCCCGATGATTCAAACACCTTTTTGACCCGTCCACCCCGCGAAAAAGTTGTTGACACACCACCGGACCCACTCTAATTTACCCTCAGGAATATTGAGTTTTTGCGCTCCATGATAGTCATTGATCTGCGCTCCTTCCACCAGATCAATGGTCATAGTCTCATCACGCGCCATCGAGCCCTATGTCCCACCATCATCCTCCACGCATATTTTGATCTATCGCGCTCTACCCGCACCGTCCGATCTCCCGACGATCATCCGACGACTCAAACGCAATATCGTGCAATTTTTGGCCCCTCCTCGCAGTGCGCTACTTCTATGCAATAAAAGTGGTTTTCAGTTTCCACATGTCGAGCAATGAGTCATATCGTGTTCCGAAAGTTAATACTGCCTACCCCTCCAAATGCTGTGAAAAAACCACTGATGGTTTTCCCGAAACCACCCTTTCGCAAATTTGCGCCATAGTTCAAATCTTTACTTGGTTAGCTGTTTCTGCTATGATTTCGTCCTTCACCGCTGCATCTCCCCATCCTCAAGCATTTTCCTCACTTCCATCGAAACCTCTGAATGCAGTTTTACCATGAATCGTAGGGTTTTATAATAGGTTTTTGTGTTTTGCAGGGTTTAATGGTGTTATTCTGTATACTTCCACGGTCACAGTTAGGTGACTAATAAAGCTCTGAATGATGATTCTAAGGCTTAATCAACGAAGAAATGGGACTACGGATTTAACATCTACGTTAAAATAAATTGGATCATGATCCAGGGTTTAATAGAAACCCTCCAACTTCATAAGACCATTTGTGCCAATGAAGACAGAACAACAAAGTGTATCAGAGTGAAGAAATTAACGATAAAGGGATTAATGCCTAAGCCTCAAGATCAGGGTTTTTAATCCGCAGGTTAAAGAGATTAAGACAATGTCAAAGAATGAAGACCCGAAGATGAAGATTATGGCTTAACCAAGCCTAAACACAACTCAAGAACAAATTAAAGTGTTTTAAACTAAAACAGAGAAAAATATCACTAAAAGAGGCCTCCACTGCCACATCAGAGGCCATTTATCCTCTTCAGCTACCAAAGTGCCACCTGCAGCCTCAATAAATCAAAAGAAGGCATAGTAATTGCCTTAGTTAGTGATATTTTTGTTAAAGACAGCCAGAGTTATTGCTAGCCTGTCTGAAAGAGTTTAAAGTCAACAAAATATGCCAAGTAGCTAAAAAATTAAATGAAAACCAATTGATACATGGAAAATATCAGAGTTCTCCTCTATTGAGCCCCTCAAAGGCAGAGAAGCATTAACTTGTATTAATTGAACTAGAGACCTTTTCTTTCATCCCACCTCCTCTTTCTTCTATAAATACTTCTGAAGAAGATGAGATGTTGTTGGTTGAGTTGGTTGTTGGACTTTGATGTAATACTTGCTACTCGAAACTTTATGTATGTAAATAGTTTTCAGAAGCTAATGAATCTCTTCTTGTAATCAAAGAAGTTAGGCTGAGAAGAGAAGTCGTTGCTGTATTAAAACATTGGACTTGAAGTATGTAACTGGATTGACATCAATATACAAGTTGATTCATGGGATCCTGGTCTATACCATTGGTGATGTACCCTTCTTAGTACTTGTTTTTCCTTCTTATGTTTTTCATAAAATTGTCCATTTTTCTCTGATAAAGAACATCAAATATAGAGCTAGGATTTACTCATAGAAGTACCCTACTCTCACTGATAAGCTTTATCTTTATGTTTTCCTCCAATTTTGTATTTAAGAATGATTTAGTAAAGTCTAAACCAGTTAAGGAATGTTGGTGAGCCCATGTCTTACTGTTGAAACATTAAAACATTGTTCTTGAATGATTTTTTCATTACATGCTAAGTAGAGTTGGACTAGGAAAGTTTACGGTTTGCCCTGTCTTCTAGTTCTTTCTCCAAAATTTGTTTGAAAGTTTCCCTAAGATTATGCTAAAAGCAGGCTTTGATTTTAATGCATCTGACCTGGTCTTAAGCTGCACTTTGTTTTCTTATCTATTTTCATCCCTTCTGAAAGTAGTCTAGTGAGATTACTAGAATGTTTGTCTGATAAGTTGGCTTTAGTACAAGTTTGTCCAAAGAAGTCTATGGTTATCCCTGTCCTTTGGTTTACTTCAAAACAGTTACTTAAAAAGGCTTTTCTTGTATCGTAAGTTGATAAATCCTTGTTGGAATTATTGGCTTTTCCCACTTTCTCAACACTTTTAATGTTCCACTCCATCATTTAATCTAAAGAATATTTTGATATAGATGACTTGCCCCTTGGACCACTCTTGAAAACTGATGTGCAATAAAAACCTTTTGTGACTCCATATCCCAATGGATTAAGTGTTGTTTCATACCTATCCTATCAGTTGAACCTTGTTTTGATTATTCACACCTTTACCCCTCTGAAACTATTTCATTTTTAGGACTTTCCTCACAATTAAAGATCATACCTGACCAACAAAATAAACAAAAACCCTTGTTCTTAATAACTAGCCTAATATCATACTAAAAAACCTTAAAAGATAAATCAATCTTTGAAACTTATAGAGAGATCCCTCTCTGGATTCTGGAGGGCTAGATCCTAGAATCCCAAAGTGGTTCAAATATAAGCTCTGTAGCATTTAGTCTTACCACTCTATTAAATTACAGAGACAAACAATATGAACCAGGATGTGTAGAAACAACTTGAGCTAACTCCGGTTTATTGGAAAATGATGTTTCACCAGAGGTATAAATTGTACTTGATTTGGTAGATCGTGATCGCCTTCGCCTACCAGAAGTAAATTTTGGTGGTAAAGGTTGTTTTAAAGCTAATCTACGTGAACGACGGGGGAAAGGATTTTGTTCTTCCATGATTAATGATTAATTTTAACCAAAATAAAATAAAATGGTAATGCTAGGCAAAAGGGTTTACCAATAAACTGTGAACTGCATAATACCTCCTAGCGAACCAAGAAGTACGGGCAGGAAATCTCCCCGAATGTTGTGTTTGGTGTATCACAATTTACAAGGCGACTGACTCGGTTCACTATGGATGGAGAGCACCTAAAATTTGTCCTTCCAAATATACCCGAAGGTACGTGGAGGCCCAAGTCCGTATTAACGCTGTCTGATGCGAAACTGCACAGTGAGAGCACCCCTTTATACTTATCGTACTGTAACACTGCCCGATCTACCCGAAAGTACGTGGAAAAGCTACGATATACTTACGTATGTGGAGTGAGGTATCACACTCGGAATGTATCGCATACAAGTTAACAACAACTGCTATGTTTTACGATGCCGGAACACGTCTCTAGCCTAGACCTTCTAAATGTTATCGTTATGGTTCCAATGCTTTGTTAGGTAAATTGAGATTAATTTTATGTTGATCTTGCTTACAATTTTCCTTTCAAAGGTTCACCACGATGATGTATTGGAAAATTCCTAAAATGCAACTAAAAATGATAAGAAATATTTCACTTTTTGTTTCTTTAATGAAAAACCTAGCTATTAAGGGAAGAGAGCAAATAATTTGTGAGAAAACAAATCAATGAGCAAAACAAATCAATGATCAAAAACTAAATGTAGATTTCCTAATGTTCCTTTTTGCAAAACACACAAAAATCCTACATGCAAATGCAAGTTTTTCTTTTCAGTTTCCTTAATGTTATGAATGCATAAAAGAAACTAGGTGCACTAAATCAACAATTCAAATGCCTTTTACTTTCGAGAAATGAAGAATAGAAACAACAATTTCTCTTTTGAACGAAAAATGAGGATTTCAACAACAATTTCTCCTATCAAGGAAATGAGGATTTTACGACAGTTTCCTATTTCGAAAGAAAATGATTCTTAATGCGACCATAAAAAATACTTTGAAATCAACTTGTCAATGATAAAGAAATTTTTTTTAAACAAACATTGAAAAAAAATTCAGTCAAAGGAGGAAGAATTATATAGAGTTACTGGTCAATATGAGGATCAAAATTTTCAAAACACAGCAGAGAAAAAACTAAAACAAATTGCAAAGGAAAATTCAAAGGAATCTGGGTGGTTTCAGGGGAGACAGTGCTCTGCAATGCAGGCCTAAAAGGGACACAATGTTATGCAAAGCACTGTGTCCTGTTTAAGGGTGTGTTGGGCGCAGTGTATAAGGAAAAACACTACTGTCTAACTCACTATATTTGCAAATTTGGCTTTGAAAAATTTTAATCTTTGTGTGTAATAACTACTGGGTGGATAAAAAAAGCAAATCAGAGGCTAAGTCACCTAGATCTAAGAGAAATTCTCCCCAGTGGAGTCGAAAATTTGTTGGGCTAGAATTGTGAATTACGGATAAAACACGTGTCCCGAGACAGATGACAATCTAGAACAACAGATTAAAGACTATACGACTACCTTTCCTAACTTAGAACAGACACACAGAAAGGATTAGAGGCTTACTTGTAATCCAAGTGCTTCTAAATGGCTCCTTCTGTCGCTTCCGTTGTAGCTTCAAATTCAAGCGGTTTGTAGGCAAAATGCTTCCTGTAAGAAATAACACTAAAACATCATAATATAGCAATAATGTAGATTTCTATTCAAGTTAGTTAGCTAAATCAGTAGAGCATAAACAATATACATCAACTAAAATCATACAATATGGAAAATCAAAGCCAATACAGATGCATATAGGGAAAAGTAAGCTATATTCTTTATTAATGATAGAAGGAGAGGTTACAACCAAATGAATGATTTGAAGTGACCCTTCCAACAATGATCCTCAACCCCATCACAGTATAAATCTCTCTAGCAGCTGTTACACAAATCTAACTCTCAATTGAAAATCCTCCAGCATTTATCTACTCAAATTCTTCCTTCTCAAACACTCAGATCTATGCTCAATTTATAGATGAACTGAAGGTAGTTTTGCAATGAATGACTTTCCAATAATAGGCAAGACACGTTCCCAGTCATGTAGATGTCAAATGGACACTTGGATTCAAAGCTTGACACATGTGAACTCTTCTAGAAGGCACTGGCCAAGTGGAGATTCCGAAACAATGAGAATTTCGCTCCCAATGTGACCAACGCACCCATAGATGTCGGTAAGTGCTTTGCAAAGCAACCTTGCATGGGACTACCTGCATATGCAACACACTTAGTCCCCTTAGAGGCAACGTTGGTGAGCTCCCACATGCTATATAATAAACTTCAAACCTTGGAAACCTTTGCTTGATGAAAGTCATGCTTGATTTGTCTTGTTCTTGCCTTAGGGCATGTAGCAACTTGAAATGATAGGGAATGATAGACCCTTAGTCATTGGTCCTGGAGATGATGTCAAGTTAACTAGGTCATTGGGAATGATGCCCAAATTGACCTATAATAGTGGCTTTTTGAATACTCCACCAATAGCTGGGACTCCCAATATGGATCTATATCCCTCAATGGCAACACTGTTGGTTTATGTAATAAGGCACCTCCCACCTCATAGCTCCCCTCTTTGACATGATCAATGCCAAAGTCACATGTCAGAGTACTGTTATCCCACTTTTGCTGCCTCTCTTGCATTTGTTTCTGCTCAAGAAAAGATTGAAGTCCATGGTGGTCAATATTCACTTGGATGCTATTGCCCATCAAAAACCTCCCACTTTTGGTCAATGCATGTATGAAGACTAGAAACACTCTACCATATATGGAAGACTCCTTCCAATGTCGAAGTATCTTCTGACTCTCAAAGGCTATGGAATATCCCTCTTGCACCATACTTGTGTCATCATCCACTCCTGAAGAATCACCTTTCAATGCAAAAGGCTTGGTGAAACTTGGTAATACCGATACCAAATATATTTTCATCTCCTCCTTGAGCCAATCAGAGGCCCTCTGCACTTTTCTGGTCCCATATAAGGCTCTCCTCTTAGCCAGATCTGTGAGTGGTGTCACTTGTTGTGATAAATCTTTAACCAACTTCCAATATGGGGGCCTCCCTGGTGGAATGCCTCCAAATAATAAAACATCATGGTCTAGAGTAAACTGCATATATGAGTGGACTGAGTTGTCCTAGATTCCTCTGCGCAATCAGTCTCCATATTATGTGTGGAGGCTTCCTGAGGTGGATAGGCATGCATGCCCCTAATATTTTGATGATTACCACTCTTCTTATCTATCCATGACATCTGCAAGGCATCCCAATCTATAGTGACCTCCTCTAGTGTAATCAGTCACTAGACACCTAATATCATATTGTTGTCAGGGGTCTCAACCACAAAGAAGTGACCTATCAGAGTGTATTTCCCCAAAGTTTTAGTCAATTCCAGAACACACTTCCCCCATTGCCTAGTCGCGGGGACCACAACTGAAATCCTTCAGAATCATTGATGGATATGTCTCCCCTCTGCACTAGTTGGGAATCAATAAAATTGTGGGTAATCCTACTATCTATCAATACTGACACATGCTACTCCTGGATTGTGCCTTGGTATGCCAATGTTAGATTCTTTGGAAGTCCTCGCAAGGATGCAAGGGCTCCTCTAGTTGGAGAAATTTCTCCATTTCCACCTCCAGGTGGTGGTGGATCTCCTCCTGGTGCTACAATGCTGGTATCTCCTTCCAGCTCTTCTTCTTCCTCCTCATCATCATTGGAGAATATCTCATCATTACTAAGAGACCCTTTGTCTTGGTTCTATTTTGAGGGAGGAACCTTCATAGCTTCCCCTTTTGACTGAGAGGAGAACTCTTGCTGAAGGGGGGTTGTTGCCCTTGGCAAGGTATTTTGCAAGTCTCTAGCCCTCTCAACAACATCCTGGAGCGTAGTTGGTCTAGTGGATTCCACCAACTCATGAAAAGGCTCTGTTAGCCTATCAATAAACATACACACTCTTCTAGTTGTGGATAGATCTGGAATCATGACTGAAAGTTTCAGGAATTCAGAGATATAAGTCTCTGGATCTCCTGACTGCTTGAGCTTAGCTAGCTCAACAAAATGATCTTCTGGATTTCTTTGGTCAAATATTTCAACCAACCTCTGTGTAAATTTTGCACAAGAAGTTATACTGGCATTCCCCAATGTAGATAGGCCATGAAACCACCACTCATGTGCTTTACCTTCAAGGTGCAGCGCTGCTATCTTAATGGACTCCATATCTGAAACTCAGTTCAACTGGAAATAGATGTCTAACTTGTCTACCCAAGCCTTGGCTGTGCACTTGGGTGACCCATCAAAAGCAGGAAAAAATAATCTACCCAAAGTATGTTGCAGACCATTGTTCTGCTTGTACCCTTTACCTCTATTGTGATTACTAGGTCTTCTATTATCCTTGATCTGACAGAACCCTTGGAATTTTAGATGCTCTTTGAACCTATAATATTGAGATTCATATAACAGGAGATAATCACCAAGAGCCTCCTCCTATTTTGTTCCTCCTACCTCATTTCCTATGGCTAGGAATGTAGGCATGGTGGAGTGTTATGGAACATGATGTAATGCAGTTTGTGTTGAACCCTTAGTTAAACTGAGGGGGGGGGGTGAATTAGTTTAATACATTCATGGACTTTAAAAATTTTCCTTTAAACTTATTTACACCTTCATTTCATGATAAACTTATTATATAATGAAACTGCAATATTAACAAGTCAGCAACAAGTTTTAAGCAGATTAAATACAAAAAATCAACACATAATCATCATACACATGGACAACAGATATAAGTGGAAACCCATAAGGGAGGAAACCATATCTTATTATTGTTGTGATGCAAAGGCAAACTCCAACTCCCTCTCACCACTGATTTTCTATAGGATCCAACCTACAGGAGGCTACTACCTCAATTTTGCAATATACAGCTTGCAAGCCTAGCTCCAACTCCCATCTATTTTCTGCATGTTACAACCCATAGGAGGCTCCTACCTCATCCAAATACAACTAGAAATCTATCAAGATACAACTTGATATGGAAGCACCAACTTCCTTCCACTACAATGAAATCATATGCTGATTTACTTGGGTATCAACTCTGTTTTTCTCCTTCTTCACTGCTGTCCTTCCAACTTTCAAATTTGCTTTATATCATCTCTAGATCTTCACAGCTTCTCTATCTACTCTTTCTTAGTCTTCCACTCTCTAACCGTCTGCAGCTTTCTTAAATTCTTCTGCTCTCTTCCATTCTGTAGATTTCTAACAATCTTCAACTCTCTTCAATTCTGCTACACACACACACTCTCTCTCTCTGTTTTCGTAACCTTCTGCACATGGATGTTACTTGTTTTATATAGATAACTTCATGGTTGTTTGCATTCTACAGGGAATATGAAGTGAATAGGCACGAATATTTCTTTTCACCCACTCATTTCCTCACTCAGCATATTCCAAATGTTACAACAATATATACAATCATTACAATATCAAATTGGAGTTTTTCTTTGCCTACGAAGACTTGCCTTTGCATAAAAAACAATATAAAATTAATAATACATTTACAGTTATTATCAAATATTTACTCAACCCTTTCAGTTTCTTCGCTTTGCTATGTGTTTTTCCTTTTCTGCTTGCTATCTTGTGTCTTTTTGTTTCTGTCGTTATATTCCACCTTTGTTGTATAACTGCCCTTTTATTTTATTACTTGTGACTTTTCTTTTGCGTTCAGCCTTTTCATCTACCCATGTTGTCGCACCACTGTTCTTCCCATGTTGCTCGTCCTTTGAATTTTGTTCATATTATTCCTTTGTGATCTATGGGATATGGCCCACATACAACTCCCTTTATACCCGCAATGGATTACAAATCTGGGCTTTAATCAACATACATACGTTTAAACGATCAACAACGCATATATATTTAGACATACATACAATTAGTAGTCAACAATGTAAAATTTACACTATGGCGCATATAACATACATGGAACAAAGGCTATTGGGTCCCACAGTGCTGGACCAATCATGTCTCATCGCAAATCCTGCCCGCAGGTTTCCCACTCTACCATTAGCGATAAACCTTAAACCTTGCGATCTACAATTTGCGCTCGTGCGTGGTGTTGCCACGTGGATTCCCTTCATCGCATCGCATTGCATAAACCTTACCGCATTGAAACCAACATAACATTCCTTGCGATATCTTTGAAGTTACCTCCTATTTCTTGCGGTATGCGATGTTACGCAGGGTCGACATGTGTCCCTCCATTTCGTATCGCAGAATATTTAACTTAACTTGCGGTCGCCTTATTTATATCCTTTAAGCGTTGCGATGTGCAGTATGCAGTTCGTCGTCTGTTGTTGATCTGCCCCTAGATCTAACAGTCCTCATTTGATCACACTTCGAACTTTATAAGATTTACTTTGTGGTAATACTCTATTTCTTGTGATGTGTGATATTGCGTTGTGTCGCCGTGTGTCCCTTCTTCACTTCGCATCGCAACTAATTTAACTTACCTTGCGACACCTTAACACTTACCTGCTATACTTTGCAATTTTCTCTTTTGATCTTTGCTGATGCGATCATCACCGTTGATATGCCCAGATCTACGGTCCTCGTTGTTGCTTGCAAGTCACTTGTATTTCGGCCCCGCTTATCTTACGATGAATCATATCCGTCCATTTTTTGCCTTTGTTTGCGATCTAATCTCGACCATCTGCTCGCCTTCGCTCGGCTCTTCTTCGCCTCTTCTGCCTGCTTTGATCTCAGTCGTCCATCTCTTGCATTTTCTGTTGCGATCTAATCATGACCATCCGTTCAGCTCACTTGGAATTGTTCAAAGACTTCTCTGCCTTAGTCTATTTTCCGTTTGTTTACATTGTCCCTCTCTATGACACTGGTTCCTCCATGCTACTCCTCCTGAGCTTTTTTTTAATTCTTCAATGTGATTCTCTCCTGAGCTTTATACTGTCACCGATCTGCAACATCGGTTCCTCCACGCTGCTCCTCCCTAAGCTTTATTCAGTTTCTAAGTGCGTTGATCTCTCCTGAGCTTGTTTTTCTGCCTTTGCTCCTTTTCTACCTTAACTTCTTCTCTACTGCCTCTGCTTCTTTCTCCTACCTTTTTTGCCTCTGGTGCCTTCTTAGTTGCATTCGTTGCCTCTGCTATATTTCCTGCCTCTCTACATTCATTGCCTGTATGTTTTTGCTGCTTCTCTACCTTTGCTGCTTAGCTGCATTCACTGCCTCTCTGCTTTTGCTTCTCCTCTACCTTTGTTTCTTAGCTGCATTCGAAGCCTCTCTTCTTTTGCTGCTTCTCTATTGCCTTTGTTGCCTCATATGCCTCTGCTCCTTGTCTGTCTTGCTTCTTAGCTCCATTCGCTTCTTTTTTACCTCTGCTGATAGTCTAATGCTACTCCTTTCCTTTCTGTTGCTCCTCTGCCTCTCTTTTATGCTTTCTTACTGCATTATTGCCTGATCTACTCCTTTGCCTTATTGCTGGTTCTTCTCTGCTCCTTTTCCTTAGTGATATTTCAGGTGCTACTCCTTTGTGCTCCTTTGCCATTAATGACAATATTTCCAACAATCTTTCCCTTTGGCATTGATTTCAATATTCAATAATTCCTCTGGGACTTCCTCCCCCTTCTCATTCTAAGAAGTGTCTTGTCTTCCTTTTCTTGATTTTTAGAAGAGCCTTTATTCTTCTTCTTGCTTTTCCTCCCCCTTTGACATCAATGGCAAAGGGTTGCACATTTCCTAATGTAGTTTCTATCTTTTCATTTCCCCTCTCTGAGTTTTGTTTTGGCCTTCTTCTTCTGACTTTGTACCATGCTTCTCCAAACTGGTGTACAATAGTTGTTGGGAGAATACTTTGATAATAATTGAATTTGTATGTAAGATGATACCATCCCAAATATTAGACTCCTTGCCCTTGTATAAAGCTGAAAGTGATGATAAGGACACTTCATAGAACAAACTTATATAATCAGAGATGCATCATTAGAACTATTATCACAAAATTGTACTTGATTGGCTGTTGATTAGACAACTCCATGTAACTATTTCAAACTAGCTTTTTATTGAAGCTTAGCCTCTTCAGTCTGAGAGGGCTCTCTTAAAAGGGGTTTATAATATTAGATAATGATAGTACTAGATGTCTGACTCTATTTGAAAAGTAACTTGATTTTTGTGTATGTAGGTTGAAAAGAATGCAGGCTTACTACCATTGGGCTTATGGAGTCAAAAAATCAGTAGATTTAGTGGAAAGTTTTATTGACATGGAAGCTAAGTCAGATAGGGGTCTTTAACAAAGGAAAATCACACATAGAACATAGTTCAATACAACCATTTCATAAATAAAGGAAGTCAGAGCATAATTATATGAATTATGAGTATTATAGATGAAATCTACTACAAGTGGTAAACATAAATATATAGATCAGAAAAAAATTAGAAACCCCATGAGAATCTTAGGTCCGACAAGAAGAAAAACCCTCTGTATTACTGATATAAGTTAAATTACATAAAGCAGCAGTATGGTGCAAAAAATATCCAACCCTTAACTACTTCGACATTTGCCTTTAAATAGACATTATTATAGCAGGGATGATCTACCTCATGGCTAGATTCATCGAATTCTTCCTATGAAACCTAATATAACATAAAAACATGTCTTTTAATAAGAAAATGACAACTACACCCTTAAGAAGATGTTTCCTAGTAGGACTCAAACTCCTATTTATTACATCATTCTATCTTATCTTTGATACAATTACATGTCAGTTAAAAATAAGCCTCACATGCTCAAATAGGCTATGACATAGTTCATCACTACTTTACATATTTAAAACCCTCCTAGACATGTGGAACAAAACCCTATTTTTCAGGAATCCAAGACATTATCTCCAACGAAATCTTTAGTTGATGAGTTGTCTTCACTGCACTTTCTTCAAGTCATAAATGTTTGATGGTAAGGTCCCTTGACCTGTTGGAAGAGTCCAGCTATCTAAAACTTCCTTTAAACTTCTCCAAAACCTTCAAAAACAGCTCGCTGCAAAAACATGACAGTTTCATAGCGAGCTTTCGTAGCGTCCAAAAAATAACTTTTGCACCCAAAATTTTTGCTCCTTTGTTGTTCCATGGTGTCCATCAAGACATGACACATTATCACCACCATTTTGCCTCCTTGAAAGCTGAAAAAAATGATTTTAAAGGAAAAAATACAACTACATAAATTTTCGTAGCGTTTTCCTGGCTTTAAGCCTAGGAAACGCTACGAAACTGTGAAAAACTGTAGAATTTCCAGATTTCAAGACTAACTCAAAAAGGTGACATCTAGCTATAAAAAATTAATTTTTAGCATGCCGTGAACCTTCTAAAACTCATTCAAACTTAACTTAGGACCTATGTGGTGTTTCCTCTTTATTAATGATCAGTTGAGCTATGGGTTCCTCAACCACAATCATCTTTAAGCCCTTCTTCTCCAGCTCTTCATAAATCAATTCTAATTGCTCTTGAAGGTCTTTGACTTGGTCCTTCAGTGTCCTATTCTTATATTTCATGTGCAGGTTCATTTTTTTGATATGCTTCACCTCTCCTCTCAATGGCTGAGTCCAGTTGATCAATTGTTGTGTGTTATCCAAGGTCTTTGACACACTATTAACCTTCTCTTCCCAAATTTCTTTCATTTTCTCAAAATGTACCTTCTGAATCTTGTGCTTCCTTGCCTCTTTCTTCAAGATTTATATTTCATCATTTTCCAGCTTCAACTGCTGTTTAAGGACCTCAATCTATGTTTTCCAATGATTTTCTCTTTTCCTTTAATTTGTTTAATGGATGATTCTTATTTTGCAGGTGATGAAAGTTCAATGATGCTTGGTGGTGGCTGGACAATTTAGTGACCTTCTAAGCTTCTTTAGTGCTTTCCAAGACTTTCTGGCATGTCTTGTCATTGGTTTCTGTTGGCTCGAGGGGACCTGACCCAAGTTCGGAGGTTAAGGTTTGCCATCAAACCCCTATACTACTGGCCCTTTCGGCAGTGACCTGCTTGCGCAGGCCAAAGTCTCACTCGAAGTAGCATGGGAGGGTGCTGGAACCAGGTTTCCGCACCCATAGAGAGAGTAGGTAAGTCAAGCAGATCCACGTTCGCAACCTATCAGGTTTGCACTAGACAGATCTATTCGCAGGGTTGTTAACAGTATAATCGCAATATACAGAGCTATTATCATGCATAGATCTAGTTAATAACTCTGCATCCACGTGTGTATTAGCAGTTATTAGCACACATTATCATAACACATCATCAAAAGATTACAATTATACCATAACACAGACAAATTTGTAGCATAAACAGATAACTAACAGTATTCGTAACAGATCCCAATAATTCGCCTCAACAGTAATACATTATGTCAGATGACACATAAATACTTTAACCATATCCGCATATATTAGCATCCAAAACCTAATACAATCCAACACAGCCTGCGCACACAACCAGCAGGGTCCGCACACAGTAGGACTGAGGATCTCCGCACACACAGCCAGCAGGAGTCCTTACCCTAATGACCCAACAATAGATCTAACAATTTGCACTTAGCATCAGAATTAATTCTTGCCTACCTTAAGACTCAAAATGTTCATCTATTTATATCGACTTAGCCTACACTTCAAATGGTCCGCAAACCGTGGTTTGCGGACTCTTGGTCTACCCTTGACCCATTACAATGCATTCGGGGCTTTGACCCACCCAAAACCCCTGCATTAGACTAATTAATACCAAAAATATACAAAATTATACAAAGGTCGCAGCTTTAGGGGACCCTATTCCAACAGTCCCCCAACACAATCTTGTGACTCATCCCGAGTCACTGTGGTGGTGGGGTCTCCACCTGTGCTTGCAGCAGTTTGATCTCCTTAACCAGTGTGGGTAGCACTCCTTCACTTTGAGCAAAAACGTTCTGGACAATATCTACCAACTTCTGTGAAGTTGGTCCTTCTGTTACAGTTGTGACACTCTCCAGAGTCTGGTTCAATTGTTTAACAATGACATCAATATCCTGGGAGAGCTTGAGGGCTTCATCAGCCCATGGCTTAAGACGGTCATTGAGAGTCTTCTTCTTCTAGCAGAGTTCGTCAATATCATCCCGAAGGGCATGGCTTGTTCACAGTCATGCTAATCGTTGAGCAGGAATCAGAGTAGGCATTGTGGCTTCTAGCTGCTCGAACACTTCTTCCTTTTTGTAATATCCCCAAATTGGGACTGCTAGCAAGGCATGCCTGAAAAACACATTTTTTAGGAATGTATGCTACAGGATTGGAAGCCAGAACTTGGATCCCTTAGATCTGACAATCTAAGACCTGAATCCAAGAGATATTAAAAAAAAAATCCTACTAGGTGGGTTAAACAGGTCTCCCCACACCTAGTGCAGCTAGAAAATGCCCAAGGAAGGGACTGCAGCAATACAAAAACAACACTGCTAGAAAATAACGGAGTTCAGCCCAATATTTGTATGAGATCAATATGGAGGCTCATATTTCAGCTATACATCAGCAAAATAGATTTACAAAGTAGCTTATACAATGTATAATAGAAAGGAGAAGGTTATACAAGAAGAAACCCTCAAAATTGAGGTGCTTAAACCACAAGAAATGTTTGAATAAGCTTGACAACGTTATTTTCATTGGCTGAAGTAGCAGTATGTTACAACTCAGATCTAGAGAAAATTTGTATACAAAATGATAGATCTATTTTAGATCTGTATACAAGAAAGGCTCCTTTATACACTCCCCTTGGGGTTTTCAGCAAAACATGAATAACAGTGAGTAGATTTGAGATCTAAGTTACAGATCTGCAGTAATATTTAGAAAACTCTGAAGCATATGAAGTACAACAAAGTAGATATGAACTAACATGGATTGGATGGCCAATCCATGGATCACCACAGTGAAAGGAAGAATCCAATCACCAGAGATCTCTCCTCTAAGATGATGCCGAAACTCCCTGCAACTCTGCTCTTGCAGATAACGTAGTACTGCAAAAGGGACTGCATTGTAGGCTCTGAGTACTGCAAAAGGGACTGCGTTGTAGACTGCGTTGGAAATCTTGGTAAATGTAAATAGTCACTAGGTAATGATAGAAAGTTGGATAAAAGTAGTTTCCTTTGACACATTTGATACACAAATTCATTATGTACAACTCTTAACCTTTAATTTATGTTTGATTTCAATTATCTTAAGGAGTTATTAAATGTGGACCAACATAAACTTATTACTTGCCAGTTGCATTGGTTTAAAGTTAAAGTTCAAAATTTGTTAGGGTCAATGAAAAAATATATATATAAAATGGAGCAATAGTGTTGTAATTTTTTTTTTTTTAAATATTATAAGAAACAATACCATGATCAAAGTGAGGTAGGGAATCTTCAAATGAATGTATCAACACTTTGTATCCTCACCTTGTCTCTTCTAAGGTAACAAGGTAACTAAGGTAACTGTGACTTCCAAGAATGATGTGCACGCAATGTAATTATAGGGCAATGATATCAACCAAATTGTGATTTATTATTTCATTTTGGTAACTTACCTAATAAAATATATCTCTTACAAACATCATCATAGGTGTGTGCCCTTGCATAAGTTAAGTGTACCATAAACAAAGGTTTTTAATTCCCTAATTTCTAGTTCTCCACATGGTTCCTCTTACGAGGTCGTCTGGAAGCTACTTTCCACTTTTCTTGGAGAAGTTAAACTTGTTTTGCCTTAAATAAATAGTAGATGCAACCTACTCCATAAGTGGTTACATCATTTGGTTGTTAAGTCAATATATTATTTTCAAAGGTATGTGGGTCCTTTGATTTACAAGGTGATTCCCTATGGTGTTTTTTTATGGTTACAAGCGGTTGCGTTGGATTAAACATTTCATTATTGGAACCCTTGAAAGTAGTTGTGTTAACAAATATTCAGAATTTTGTCGAGTAATGATGGAAGATATGGTTGGTACATTAAAAATTGAATTATCAAACCATCAATAAATTCGTGTGTATGGGTATGGGTATGGGTACCCTACATAGATTCGTGTTGTTGGTATGGGTACCCTACATAGATTCGTAGTACGCCATTTCAAAGTACACAAGTGAGTTTCATCCATATAATAAACACGTTGGGATTGCCATGGTTACCCTTTGAAATGGGATGGGGTTTTGCCCAATTTGTTTCCTCCATCTTTAATGTTTAGGATAGAATGACAAGACTTTGTGTTCAAGGAAGGTTACTAATAAAATTAATACAAAATGTTGCGCTAATTCCATGAAGAGAGTTGTTGATTATAAAAATGGAATATGCTTTTTAAAAAAAAATGTAGAATTATGGGATCATGATATCATATTTTCTCCATAATCTAAAAGAACTACATCAATCCCTTTATAGAAAAATGAAAAAGTTCTATATTTGTTTATCATTATCCCTAAGTGAATTAGTACCATATTAATAATTTATCATGCAATTGTGTAATTGGTATCACTTTACAAGTGTTACTTTTACTTGTCTTCTTACATATACTTGTCTTCTGCATCCAAACGCAATTGGTATCACTTTACAAGTGTTACTTTTACCTGTCTTCTTATATACTTGTCTTCTCCCTCCAAAATGTTTAGGTATCACTTTACATATTGTTACTTTGACTTGTCTTCTCGCTTATACTTGTCTTGTCTTCTGCCTCCAAATGCAATTGGTATCACTTTACAAGTGTTACTTTTACCTGTCTTCTTACTTATACTTGTCTTCTCCCTCCCCTCCAAAATGTTTAGTTATCACTTTACATAGTGTTACTTCGACACAAACAAACATGACCCCTCATGGGATTGGTAACTAATCAAGAATTATTTGGTCTCCTCGGGAAGAATAGTGGGTTGGGTTTTTAAACATATCTTGTTTTGGAGTAGGCAAGTCCACATAGAATATCGACCAAACACAAAGCAAACATAATACAAAAATAAAAACGAAACATATTTTTGCTTTTCCAAGATATTCCATTTGTTTTCATCCTTATTCTTTCTTGATAATACTAAAGATGTGAAAAATTTTGTAATTTTTGGGTGGATTCTTTGTGAGAGAGGACGTGGAAGAAAAGGGTATTGCTTTATTCATTCAAAACGTCTTTCATGGAAAAGTAAGTATTGCATCGTTGAATATCATACCCACATAGAAATTATACTCGTCATATAACAACTTGGGAACACCTTTTATGAAGAATAGTATGTGTGCCTCTTTCACATGTTTATGAAAATAATCACAATAAAGCTTCTAACATCAAATTTAGATTTTTATGTAATAAATTTAAAGTAATATTAGGTAATTCATGATTATGTTAAGATTAGATGTGGAGGTATAATGTTGGAATGTATATCAATATTTTTTAAATGTGTAGAAAAATATATATAGATAAAAAAAAAATGTTAGTACCATATGTTTTAATTAATATTCAAATTAAAACATATAAAAAATATAAAGAGTAAAGTGTAATGTAAAATATAAAATGAAATGTAAAATGTAAGCCACAAAGTTACCAATTTTATTAGAAGAAATTGGGATCTGTTTATAATGTAAAGTTAACATATATTGTTTATTTAACATGTTATTTTTGTATATATTATTATTGGTATAATAATCAATAATATTTACTATTATTATTCTAATATATGAAAATAATAATCTCTATTATAAGTATTATTATATTGGACCTAACATATATTATTGATTACATAGAGTGACATTTCTCGATCATATGGATGGAAGGAGTAGAGAGATGGAAAAAGAGAGAGACAAACAGAGGGAAGGGACGGAGGGGGGGAGGGCAGAGAAGGAGATAGTGATAGAGCTGGAGGGCAGAGAGAGAAGTAGATAGTGATAGACGTGGAGGGTGGGGAGAGAGACAAAGAGGTGGGGGGGGGGGGGGGGAAGGATATAGTGGCAGAGAGAGAGAGAGAGAGAGAGAGAGATGGAGTTGGAGTGGGGAGAGAGGGAGGGGAGAACAAAGACATACATAGATAGACGTGGAAAGAGAGAGGGACTGACATGATAGAGATTAGAGAGAGAGTGAGGGAGAGAGGAGAGATGGAGGGAAGAGAAAGAAGGAGAGGAGAGAAGGAGGGAAGAGAGAGAAGGAGAGGAGAGGAGAGGGATAGAAGGGGAAGAGAGAGAGTGGGAGACATCAAGATAGAGGGGGAAGAAAGGGGGGTAGCGTGAAGGAGAGAGGGAGGGAGATACAGATAGAGTTGGAGGGTTTATAGAGAGAGAGAGAGAGAGAGAGAGAGAGAGAGAGAGAGAGAGAGAGAGAGTTGGAGGGGGAGATAGTGATAGAGTTGGAGAGTGGAAAGAGAGAGAGAGAGATGGTGGGAAGAGATAAAGGGAGCTGTGAGATAAAGGGAAATAGAGGAAGGAAGAGAGAGAGGATTTCACAGAGATGGAATTGGAGGGGGGAGTGAGGGAGTGAAGAAGAAATATATAGAGAGAAAAAGGTGGAGAGAGAGAGAGAGGGAGTGATAAGGGAGAGATCGAGAGGAGATCGGGAGGGGAGAGAGAAGGAGAGAGAGAGAGAGGGAGATAAGGAGAAGAGAGAGACATGGAGAGGAAGAGGGAGTGACAGGGAGTGTGTATGTTTAAGATTTATATAGAGAGAGACAAAGAAGGAGAGACAAAGGGAGATAAAGATATAAATGGATGGGGGAGAGAGAAAAGAAGAGCGATATAGATAGAGGGAGGGAGGGAGAGATAGATAAATATGGAGAGAGAGTGTGTGTGTGTGTTTGGAGGGTGAGATAGAGAGACAAAGGAGAGATGGAGGGAGATATAGATATAGATGGCAGAGAGAGAGAGAGAGAGAGAGAGAGAGAGAGATAGATAGATATGGAGAGAGAGAGTGTGTGTGTTTGGAGGGTGAGATAGAGAGACAAAGAAGAGATGGAGGGAGAAATATATATATATATATATATATATATATATATATATATATATATATATATATATATATATATATATATATATATATAGATAGATAGAGAGAGAGAGAGAGAGAGAGAGAGAGAGAGAGATGGGGGAGAGAGGAATGGGGGATACAATGTTATTCAATGAAATAGATGCATTGATTTCAATGTAGATGTTGATTCCTAAACCTATTGCATTAATTGCACTAGATGCATTGATTTCAGTGTAGTTGTTGATTTCTAGTATTATTTGATTGTTTGCATTAGATGCATTTATTTTAGTGTAGATGCTGATTTCTAATCCAATTTGATTTCTTGAACCAGATGCATTGATTTTAGTGTAGATGTTGATTTCTAATCCTATTTAATTTATTGCACTAAATGAAATAATTTTAGTATAGATGGCGATTTATAATTCTATTTGAATGCTTGGAATAGAAGCATTGATTTTAGTGTAGATGTTGTTTTTTAATTTGATGTAACTAGATGTATTATGTACATTAATTTCAAAGTAATTCGATTATTCTTGTGCATTGATTCTAGTGTAAGCACAAAAAAGGTATTGATGACATGCATTTATTTCTGTGTTACAGTAATCAAACCATAAATAAAATACTTCAAATTTCATCCTAAATAAAATGTTCACCTACCTAAAATGTTTGCTTATTGAAAATGTAAACTATTTGTAATTGACTATATTATTATTATTCCCATTTTCCATCATTTAATGTTGTTAGCCACTTTGCATTCAAATAAGGTAATAGAAAATAACTATCGTTGAAACTTACTTGGGGTTTAACACTATTAGTCACAATGATTGACTTTGGAGAAATCTACTATTAATATTGGAGATCAAGAGAGAGAAGGTATGGTGTTTATTACAATAGCTCAAGTTAAAGATTTAATGGTATACGATTTCAATTTCCCTTTTCATATGATCCATATGAAAATATGGCAAAACTAACATGTGTGACAATAAGAAAAATAGGGAAAATTAGATTGAGATTGATCACAATGAAGACTATTTGTAAATGACTACATTCTTATTATTCACATTTTCTATCATTCAACAAGGTTGCATTGCCACTTTGCATTCGGAATTTTTATTTCATCATTTTCCATCATTCAAGTTATTAATAATATCTATCATCTAAACAAACTAAGGTAACTAAGCAAATTTAAAATTAAAATGACTATATTAATCTTAGACATATTTAGCATATTTAAAATTATTAGAATAATAAGATGTTCAAATTGTCCATGGTTGCACATGACTGAAACCAACCTAGATCCATCTTAACCCCAAATCTATCAAGCATCGAGAGGGACCACATCTCTCAAGGTGCAAACATTTCCTCAAGTTTTGCACTAAAAAAAATGTTTGCACCTCGAGAGATTTGATCCTTCTCAATGCCTCATAGATCCAAGGTTTAGCTGAATCTATGTTGGTATGCAATATAATCATGATTTATGAATATTATATTTTTATATGTATTTTTTTTTAAATATAAAATGTATTAAATTTAAGCATCGTATTATCATTATGGAAATGGTGGGAAAATATTATGATTAATTAATTATATTTAAAAAATAATTATATTAATTTATCTTTAATTAAAAAACATTTTTTTTATTAGCCCATGGGGGGCAACTTAATTGGAAATCACATATCATGAAGTCTTATGTAAATTGTGAGATTCAAGGTTCATATCCCCCCATGGGTGTTAAAAATTTGCATTTATATATAGTCATATGTTTTTATGTTATTTTCTATGGATGCAGGGTTTGGAGTATCTTTAAAGCATCATGGAAAAATATAAAATATATCCAAAAACAATTTATAATCTATAAAATTAAGATAATAGGAAATACTCCCTATCCTATCATCCTAATTAAAAAAAGTATTTCCCTCTTTGAAAGCATGTCTATCGGTAGATATATTATGTATAAAATAAGTTAAGCAATAAGAAAACGAAGGGGTTACCTAAAAGTATTTCTAACTCTAGTCAAAAAAATCCACCCTTGGCTTAGGCGAGGATGCCATAAGTATGCACACTCTCAGAAACACTATTAGGGGATAAAGGAGTAGTTCATTTTGCACAATATTATTACATTAAATTGAAGGAAATTTTGTGGTGTTATAAAAATTTAAGGGGAGGAAGAAAACTAATATATTATAAGGAGGTGATCAAGCCTGACCTTGAAAATAAAAATATATCTCTATTTTGATTAATGTTAAGAAAAAAAGAAACATTTTTAAAATAAGAACAAATTCTCATGAACTTCATAGTGAAACTAGGTGTTGGTCAATTCCCAAAACACCATGGGATGATGTTAGAAACCTTGAACACTACTAAGAAAGGGGGTGAATCAAATGAGTGACTTGTAACCAATTTATGTCAATTTTAACTTTTATTTTCACAATCACTAAATCATGCGATAATTAACCAACAACACATCACAATGTATTGGAGGCAAATAACATGTGCATAATCACAATAATATGAGCAAAAATACTAATGAGCATATAAACATGATATGATCAATGGATAGAACATAAAACATCAAGGAACATGTCAACAACACATCATGATCCAGGTGGCTCCAGAGACCCTCAGGAGACTAAGAGGGCTGATGATAGGTCAAAATTCAAAGTGTCTGGATTGCTCTCAAACCAGGTTCAAATGGAAGTACTCGTCACCTTGATTCTAACAGTGCAGATGGATCTACAATCCAAGCCTGTATGGAGAAGTTATAGCAAGTAAATGTTTTGGTCAAATTTGGGCAGTGGGCCAGGTTCAACTGTCCCAAAAATTCACCATCAACCGAAAGGGAACCCAACTCCCGAAAATGGGTGAAATTGTGGCCTCGTTAATTTTCCCAATGACCCTTTTTTTAGTTAAGTTTAAAAATGACACACACACACACACACACACACACATATATATATATATATGGGGGTGGCGGGCCACCACCCCCGCCACCCCACTGCATGATCCATGTTATAAATTATAATAAATGTATATTAAAATTTTGGGTCGGTGGGCCAAGACCCCTGCTGAACCCCACGGTCAGAGCCCATATTTGATAAACAACGTATGGTTGGGAGTTAAGGGTCGGGTCAGGGTTGCATGGAGTGGACCCCACCCACCCGAAAGTATTTATTAATATAACAACATCATATGCCACCATACCACATATGCAACCAGATATGCCGAGACCGGTGGGGCTCAAACCCACCTAGCCCACATGGTTGGCCCCCACTGGGCAGTCTCACATCCACCCCACAATGGATCTGAATCAATCTCAAACTAAAATTAAATACAACAAAGATCCACCACACATATATATATAGTCAATGGTTATGAATTAAAACCAAACGCGCCATTTAAAAGAAACATTTAAAACCACCGAACAGTCAAAGGTCTTATGCCATGGTTTAAAAAAAATGATATGCTATTTTGGAGTGGGCGGGGTTTGAACCTTACCCACCTCCACTCTATTCGCCTCGGCCTCCAACATCACACGAGCTATACTTTGTAAAATCCGCCATCCATATTATATAAACCTTCATTTTCTCCAGTGTGTCGGGCATACCAGGAACGAAGGAGGGGCACTGAGTTCGAGGAATTTTTCTTTTTTTTATTGCAGGTGGAACCCTAAGCCATTCTAGAGGGCAGTGGAACCGTGATCTGAGCCACATTTTCAGAGGGGCTAGAATTGTTTGGTGTCCAAATTGGACAAATTTTATATGGATTTTACACATCTCGACGATGAAAATCTGATGGCAATGTCAGTTTCTGGAGTAGAGGTATCGATTTTTTTGGCTATTTTCCATATTGGGATGACGGTGTCGGAATTCAGAGTGTGGACAGTCGATTTAATGCCATTTGACGCCACAACTTTGATGGTCTATTCAGATCTAGTAGCCGAGCAACCTATTCTTCATATAGCATTATATTTGAGGTATATAAAGTGTTGTTGCCATGTACTTCATTGGTTATTGTTGTGAGATGTTTTATGTTGTGTCAATTCTTGCTTTATGTATAATGATGCGGAATCTTGATGTTATGTCATGTGATATGTATGATAATGGATGGTCATTTATGTTCTAAGATCCCTTTGTTGCCTTGATGGCGAGATGCTCTTGGTCACCATGTGCGAGGTTGTCATGTTTATAGGATTTTTTTATGAGTGTTATTTCCTTGTAGTGAACGTCTCGTGGAGAGAAGTTTCCACTCACATCGAGGGCACATTTCCTTTTATGAAAATTAAACAACGTCCATGTACATCATCACATTTTCCAGCACCAAATGAAGCATCCAACACCATTGAGACACTGAGGCTTGGAGACGTAGTCCACACTTGACGAACTCCGTTATTAAACATCTTGCGTTTTGTTGTGTGATTGTTGACATGTTTTCCTCTTAATTATATCTGCATGTGTGTCCATTCATGCTTTTGATAAAATGAAATTATAACACATCGCAGAAGTGAAAGGTCATGGGTAAATCCGGTAGCTGATGGACCCAGATCAAGTGGTATCAGAGCGGTATTCTTGCTGATATGAATTGCAAGCATGAAAAATTGAACGTGCAACAATGGAGGATGTCAAAGACATGTACAAAGCCATGTTGAGGATGTCCTAAAGGATGGACATGTTGTATGAAGCTTATAAGGAACAAGCAACATATGAATTTGAGTTGAAAACACTTCTAAAAGAGGAGAAGGAGGACAAGTAACGATTGCAGCTTCGATTGCAAGACACGATGGAGGCATTGGAAGAATTGAAGCACAACGACCAAAGCCTTCAAGCAAAGGATGCTGAATTAAAGAGGCTTCTCCAAGAAGAGAAAGCAGAGAGTAAAATACTATAGCTTCATCTACGAGTCACGGAAGAGGCTTTGGAGGACTTGAAGCACAACAAAGGCTTGAAGTAGCCATCATCACATGTTTCTACATCGACATCTAAGGTAAAAATTTTTGATGTTTCTTCAGTTTCATCTTCAAATGCTATCATTTATATGGGAAATGTGGAGATACCCATTACAGGAACTGGCATGCAACTCCTCACCAAGATAGGATATAAAGGAGGAGGACTTGGCATTAATCACCAAGGTATGATTCAGCCATTGGAGGTCGTGAAGAGACCTCGATTAGTGCATCGATGAAACCATTGGGAAAAGATATTGATGGGAACACTTCACCATCATCCCATTGAAGTGCATGTTGCAATGAAAGAGTTGAGGCAAGCTCTCGTCACCATGATCGCACCAGAAACCACCAAGAAAGGTATAAAAAATCTTGATATTCTCAAGTTAATTTTTATTATAAGCATGTTGATAATCATGGACAGAAGTCATGGCATAGAAAAACTTGTCACTTTTGTCGTTTACATAACCATGTCATTGCTGAGTGCTGGAAGAGAATGGCAACACGAAAGAGTATGAGTTGTGAAAGGCCTTCTCCACAAAAGGGAAATAAATTGGTTAAGAAGGTAGGGAGGAAGAAGACTCATTGTAGTTACTGTGACAGAAGTGGCCATCAAAGAGCCACGTGTTGGAGACTCCATCTAGAGCAGTTTCTGAAGGACAAAGTGTCCCTTCAAAAACCAGACAATGAAAATGTTCAACAAGCAAATCCACCACCTTCATCATGGTTCACTCTGTTGAGTAAGAAATGGTTTTTCTAGATGTATTGGTCACAATTGTAAATCATATGTTTCAATTTAAAATGTAAAAGTGATGATGTGTTTTCCATCACCTGTGAAGCAACAATGATGTTTTTGGCCTTGTATTGATAACTGGGGTATTGATTCCATTTGATGTAACCTTGACCACAGAGTATGATTATAAACTTGTGGCAAGTGTGGGGAATGTTTTGGTCATATATTGGTCACTTAGTTAAGAATGTAATTTGAAAAATATTGTACTACATGTTTGAAGAGGATGCAGGTGTCGGCTCATCCCTTATGGCTCCGAAGGACAAAGATGAAGGAGAATGAAGGGTGACCTTTCAGGGAATTTGTGGTGCAGACAAGGTACAAAGCAGTTGCAGATTGTGATTCATGCTTTTGGTGGACCAAAAGATCCTCAGTGGGGAGGATTGATCCAAGTGGCTGTAGGCACCCTCAGGAGACCAAGAGGTTTGATGATAGGTCAAAATTCAAAGTGTTCGGATTGCTCTCAAACCATGCACAGGAAGTACTTGTCGCCTTGATTCGAATGGTGCATATGATATCCAATCCGAGCCCATATGGAAAATTTAGAGTGAGTCAAATTTTTGGTCAAAGTTGCATAGTGGGCTAGGTTTAACTATCCCACAAATTCACCCTCAACTGATAGGGAACCCAGCTCCCAAAAATGGCTGAAATTGTGGCCTCGTTAATTTTCCAAATGACCCTTATTTTAGATAGGTTAAAAAATAAACAATATTATATTAAAATTAAAATATATATATAAAAATGGGGGTGGCTGGCCACTACCCCCACCACCCCACCACATGATCCATGTTATAAATTATAACAAATGTATATTAAAATTTGGGTTGGCGGGACATGACCCTCGCCAAACCCCATGGTTGGAGCCCATATATGATAAACAACGTATGGTTGGGAGTTAAGGGTCGGTTCGAGACCCACCCACCCAAAAGTCTTTATTAATATAACGACATCATATGACACCATACCACATATAAAACCAGATATGCTGAGAATGGTGGGGCTTGAACCTGTCTGGCCCATGTGTTCGACCCCCACCGGGCGGTCTCACATCCACCCCACAGTAGATCCAAATCAAACTCAAACTAAAATTAAATACAATAAAGATCCACCATATGAGCCATTTCAAAGCAACATTTAAAAACCAAATGAGTCATTTCAAAGAAACATTTAAAAACCACCGAACGATCGAAGGTCTTATGACGCGGTTTAAAAAAACTGATATGCTATTTTGGAGTGGGTGGGGTTTGAACCCAACCCACCTCCACTCTATTCACCTTCACCTCCAACAACCCACGAGCTGTACTTTGTCAAATCCACCATCCATATTATATAAACATTCATTTTCTCTAGTGCGTTGGGTAGGCCAGGAATGGTGGAAGAGCACAGAGTTTGAGGCTGTTTTCATTTTTTTTATTGCAGGTGGAACCCTGAGCCATTCAAAAGGGAAGTGGAACCATGATCTGAGCCACATTTTCAGAGGGGCTAGAATTGTCCAGTGTCTAAATTGGACAAATTTTATAAGGATTTTACACCTCTCGGAGATGGGAATCTGATGGAAATGTCAGTTTCTGCAACATATGTCTCGATTTTTTGGCCATTTTCCTTATTGGGATGATGGTGTCCGAATTTAGAGTGTGGAAAATCAATTTCATGCCATTTGATGCCATGAATTCAATGGTGTATTCAGATCTAGCAGTTGAGAAACCTATTCTTCAGCCAACATTACAATTGAGGTATATAAAGTGTTGTTGCCATGTACTTCATTGATTATTGTTGTGAGACGTTTTATGTCAATTCGATTCCTGCTTGATATATGATGTAGAATATTGACATTATGTCATGTGATATGTATGATCATGGATGGTCATTTATCTTCTGAGATCCCTTTGTTGCCTTGATGGCAGGATGCTCTTGGTCACCATGTGTGAGGTTGTCATGTTGATAGGAGGTTTGTTGTGAGTGTGAGTTCCTTGTAGGTAACGTCTCATGGAGAGAGATTTCCACTCATGTTGAGGGCACAAGTAAACAACGTCCATGTACATCATCACATTTTCCACCACCAAATGAAGCAGCCAACACCATTGAGACACTGAGGCCGGGAGACGTAGTCCACACTGGACGAACTCTGTTATTAAATGTCTTGTGTTTCATTGTGTGATTGTTGACATGTTTTATTCTTAATTATATATGAATGTGTGTATATTAATGCTTTTGATAAAATGAAATTCTAACACATCATAGAAGTGAAAGATCATGGGTAAATCTGGTAGTTGATAGACTTGGATCAAGTGGTGTTAGAGCGGTCTTCTTGTTGATGTGAATTACAAGTGTGAACCATTGAGTGTGCAACAATGGAGGATGTCAAAGACATGTAAAAAACCACGTTGAGGACGTTTGAATGGATGGACATGTTGTATGAAGCTTATAAGGAACAAGCATCAGATAACGATGAGCTAAAAACACTTCTACAAGAGGAGAAGGGGGACAAGCAGCGATTGCAGCTTCAATTGCAAGCCATGACAGAGGAATTGTAAGAATTTAAGTGCAATGACCAGAGCCTTCAAGAAAAGGATGCTGAATTAAGGAGGCTTCTCCAAGAAGAGAAAGCAGAGAAGCAAAGACTGCAACTTCAACTACAAGTCGCGAAAGAGACTTTGGAGGAGTTGAAGTGCAACAAAGGCCTGAAGCAGCCATCATCACCTATTTCCGCATCGACATCTAAGGTAAACAATGTTAATGTTTCTTAAATTTGATCTTCAAATACTATAATTTTTGTGGGAAATGTGGAGATAAAAATTACATGAACTGGCATGTGACACCTCACCAAGATGGGATATAAAGGAGGAGGAATTGGCATTAATGGCCAAGGCATGATTCAACCATTGGAGGTCATACAGAGACCTCGATTAGCAAGTTTGGGATACAATGAAGGAAAGTTCTCGAAGGTGTTAGAAGCTCCCAATGCATGGGTGAAACAATTGGGAAAAGAGATTGATGGGAACACTTCACCATCATCCCATGGAAGTGCATTTTGCAGTTAAAGAGCTAAGGCAAGCTCCCATCACCATGATCGCACTAGAAACCACTAGGGAAGGTATAACAAGTCTCGATATTCTCAAGTTCATTTTGATTATAAGAATTTTGATAATCATGGACAAAAGTCATGGCATAGAAAAAGTTATCATTTTTGTGGTTTACACAACCATGTCATTGCTGAGAATTGGAAGAGAATGGCATCACGAAAGAGTATGAGGCGTGAAAGGCCTTCTCCATAGCAGGGAAAGAAATTGGTTAAGTAGGTATGGAGGAAGAAGACTCATTGCAGTTATTGCAACAACAGTGGCCATCAAAGAGCCACGTGTTGGAGACTCCATACAGGGCAGCGTCTGAAGGACAAAGTGCAGAAACCAGTTAGTGAAAATTTTCAACAAGAAATTCCACCACATTCATCATGGTTCACTCTATTGAGTAAGAAATAGTTTTTCTAGATGTATTGGCCACAGTTGTAGATCATATGTTGCAATTTAAAATGTAAAAGTTATGATGTGTTTTCCATCACTTGTGAAGCAACAATGATGCTTTTGGCCTTCTATTGATTATTGGGGTATTGATTCCATTTGATGTAATATTGACCACAAAGTATGGTTATAAACTTGTGGCAAGTATGGGGAATGCTTGGGTCATAGATTGGTCACTTAGTTAAGCATGTAATTTTCAAAATATTGTAGTACAGGTTTGTAGAGGATTCAGGTGTCGACTCATTGCTTATGGCTCCGAAGGAAAAAGGTGAAGGAGAATGAAGGGTGACCTTTTAGGACATTTGTGGTGCATACAAGTTACAAAGCAGTTTCAAATTATGATTCATGCTGTTTGTGGACCAAAATATCCATAGTGGGGAGGATTGATCCAGGTGGCTCCGGACACCCTTAGGAGACCAAGAGGGTTGATGCTAGGTCAAAATTAAAAGTGTTCAGATTGCTCTCGAACTAGGTTCAGATGGAAGTACTCGTTGCCCTCATTCTAACAGTGCGAATGGATCTCTAATCCGAGCCTGTATCGAGAGGTTAGAGTGAGTGAAAGTTTTGGTAAAAGTTGGGTAGTGGGCGAGGTTAAACTGTCCCACAAATTCACTGTCAATAGACAAGGAACCCAACTCCCGAAAATGGGAAAAATTGTGGCCTCGTTAATTTTCCTAATGACCCTTATTTTCGTTAAGTTTAGAAAATAACCAATATTATATTAAAAATAAAAAAGATATATATAAATGGGGCTGGCGGCCCACCACCCTTGCCACCCCACTACATGATCCATGTTTTAAATTATAACAAATGTATATTAAAAGTTGGGTCGGCAGGCCATGCCCTCGCTGAATCCCATGGCCGAAGCCCATATATGATAAACAACGTATGGATGGGATTTAAGGGTCGGGTCAGGGCCGCATGGAGCGGACCCCGCCCACTTGAAAGTATTTATTAATATAATGACAACATATGCCACCATACCACATATACAACCAGATATGCCGAGACAGGCATGGCTCAAACCCGCCCGATCCACATGGTCGAACCCCATTGGGTGGTCTCACATCAACCCCACGGTGGATCCAAATCAAACTCAAACTAAAACTAAATACAACGAAGATCCACTATATATATATATATATATATATATATATATATATATATATATATATATATATATATATATATATATATATATATATATACAATGGTTATGAATTAAAACCAAACGCAGCATTTAAAAGCAACATTTAAAAACCATCGAACGGTCAAAGGTCTTATGTCGCTATTTAAAAAAACTGATATGATATTTTGGAGTGGGAGAGGTTTGAACCCAACCCACCTCCACTCTATTCGCCTCCGCCTCCAACAACCCACGAGTTGTTATTTGTAAAATATGCCATTCATATTATATAAACCTTCATTTTCTCCAGTGCATCGAGTAGACCAGGAATGAAGGAGGAGAATGGAGTTCGAGGCAGTTTTCATTTTTTAATTACAGGTGAAACCTTGAGCCATTTAGGAGGGCAGTGGAACCATGATCTAAGCCACATTTTCAGAGGGGCCAGAATTGTCCAGTGTCCAAATTGGACATATTTTATATGGATTTTACACCTCTCAGCAATGGAAAAGAGCATGATAGACTTAAGATCTTGGCTGAGGCTTCCTTTGCCCAACACAACTCTTAAGGGAGGAAACTCAGCCCAAATTTCAAAAAATTTGGGACACTTTTTGTAATTTTTGAATTTTTGGCTGAAAAAATAGACTTTTCTGCCCAATGCGCCACGCCACCTGGCGCTCACTTTTGATGGAGGCATACTTTTGAGGAAAACTTAGCATATTTGGATTTTTCGTGAAAAAATATGCATGCTCACAAATGGCCAAGAAATTTTGACAGGTTTTGGGCTTCCAAAAAGGTCAAGAACACCCCAAAATGACCTTTCTACCCCTTTTTTGACACACAGGAAGCAGTCTTGGGAGAACTCAATTTGGGAGGGGCAAATGGAGGCCAAATTCAAAAATTCCACTTGTGTCGGAAAGTAGACAGGTAGACCTTTCCAACAAGCCCACTTGGAGAAAATTTGGACACGAGGAAGGCCTCCAAAATCAGCTGCAAAAAGGCGTTATGCATAGGGAAATCAGTGCGGCGCATTGGAGGAAATTTGCTTAGTTTGACCAAAAATACTTTGTTTTTCGCCTAGTTTCTTGAAAGTTTGACTTTTCTCCTTCTAATTGTCAAACTTATGATGTAATTTAATGTGACTTGATGGATTTTGATGTAATTATGCTGAATTTTCACTCATAGAGGTAGATTCATCCATGAAAAGGTAGTTTACAACTGAATGAATCGGTTCCCTAGTTTTTAGAGGCAAGCTGTTCCACTGCCTACTTTTTAGTTTCTCAGTTTAGAATTTGTTGGAACAGCTCCTAAACTCATGAGCTCGACCCCTAGAGGCTAGGATGAGTTTTTGTTTGCCTATATCTTATGTTTTTTCAGTCATTAGCATGGTTGGACTTTTGGGAAAGCTTGGAGCTTATTGTATACTCATTTCAGCAGTTTGGCTAAGGAATAGACCAGTGGTTTGCAGCACTTTATGGGATACATGTGGCATCTTGCTTTGGTATTGTGTTTTCTTCTGTAATTTTAAGTCTACATGTGTTTTATGTATGCCATATCTCTCTTTATTTCATCTTAACTAAATCAAACAAAGATAAAGGTAGAATACATTGAAAGTGTAGTGCTCTACCTAGGGTTTGCTTAGTTATCTATGTTTTCAGCTGATTGAAAAGGATCCCTGAGTTCTTCATGCCATTTTTAACTCCTCATATATCTAAACCTCTCCATATCACTCAATTTGTAGTACCAAATCACTTGCCTACCTTGCCCCATAGATATCTCTGCAAAACTGAGCCTCATTCCCCAGGCCCAAATTTTCCTTTCACATTTGAGCCAACAAAACATCATCAAATTCAATCAAACACCTCTATACACATACCTAGCCTAAAATTAGTCATCACATCAGTCATTGTTGGCAATATGATGCAGAGTGTTGTCCTTGATGGCAACCCACTGAATGAAGATGAAGACATAAGATTGTTGACATGTGTTGTCCTTGATGTCAATCCACCTCATGAAGTTATTCTTGACTTGATGGAATTGGTAAATGATGTAAATATGATGTGATATGATGTTTTTTGGCAATATGATGCTGAGTGTTGTCCTTGATGACAACCCACTTGATAGAGTGTTGTCCTTGAATGGCAACTCACTTGATGAAGATGATGGCAGCCTACTTGATGAAGTTGTGCTTGATAGAATATGTCTTGATGAACCTGTTAAATGATATAAATCTGATGTATCTATAGAGAGTACAGAAGGTAATGAAGAAAGGAATTCAATATGTACTAGATCTATGATGAAAACAGTATGTCTCAAGGCATACGCAGATTTTTCTAGTAAAAGTCGCGTATGCACGCGGTAAATAACGTGCTAAGTCGCGTATGGGAAAAAAGCGCTCATAAAGTGAAAAACCAGGGGTAACCACCATGGTATTGACCCATTGTATTGGGTAATGATTCGTCTAAATGACCCCGTCCAGGAATACCATCGGAAGTAATGTGGTTTTGGCTCATGGTATTGAAAAAGGGTAAACCTATATAAGGAGAAGAAATTCATTGTACAAATCATGAGTGTGGGTGCAAGATGTCTGAGCTTGAATGAATACTTCTCTCTGAAGTATATCTGAATGGAAAGGGTTACAGTTGAAAGAAAGATCTGAATGTATGATGCACCGATGAAGGAATGATGAAGAAGGGGATCTAGATCTGAAATGTACTTGTATTTGCTAGATCTGTTTATGGAATGATTAGATATGTGATGAGGCGAACATGTTTTACGAAGCAAAAGGGGTAATATACAATACTCTCACATCATTACGAAGAAATTAACGCTGAAATTTACGAAGAAGTATACATAGTTCGTTTAGGTAAACGCGTGTATACGCGGATCGATGAAAAGCGCGTATGTCCAGTTAGGGTTTTCTAAAGTATGTGCAGAGGTATACGCAGGTTTATATGCATGAAGGCACGTATATACGCAGGATCAGTGAAAGGAAATCGCGTATGATAATCTAGGTTTTACTGAAGTTGTGAGATGTCTGATCTGTTCTTGCCTTCTTCGATATACATTTACAGTGTCTTAATATCTGTCAATGTTTGATTTGGGTAGCTCGAATATTGATTATGCTCTTATAGAGAAGGATTGTTAGATTGATGAATGTTCCTTAAGCTTAATTATGTGGGTTGGATCCAGTGTGAAAATTGATGAAACGTGGTCCAAGGTGGTGCTGAGGGTTGTAGCCTTCAGTCAGGGGGTTGTAGCTCCCTTCCAGGAGAGGCTGGTAAACGAGATCAGGGGGTCGTAGCTCCCTTCCAGGAGAGGCTGGTAAACGAGTCAGGGGGTTGGAGCTCCCTTCCAGGAGAGGTTGGTAAACGAGTGCAGGTGGGTGCCTGCGTGCTGGTAGGAGTCTGCACCAGCACATATGTTGTAAGATGTTTTCTCTATAATAAAATATTGAAGGCTGAGCAACGGCAGCGGTGGTTTTCTCCCGACTTGGGTTTCCACCTAAAAAAATCCTGGTGTTCATATGTGATGCTTTGTGTGATGGTTTATTCTGTTCTTACTGCACATGTTTACTGTTTATTAAACATCTGATGAATGAATGATGGAATGATATAAGTGAAGAATTAATGACATAATTAGATCTCTGTGTATATGCGAGTTTCATAAAGGGTATCCGCGTATATACGCGAGTCTGTATCAGGAAAGTAGCGTATGGGTTTTAGAAGCAAGAAAAAGTAAAAGTTTTGAATATGCAGTAAATACTGATTCACCCCCCCTCTCAGTATTTTTCCCAACAATTGGTATCAGAGCAGGTTCTTCTGCAGAAGCTTAATCGCTTGAAGGAGATCCGTCGCAATGGGAAGTCATGAAGGAGTAATGTCTCTAAAGCCACCACTATTTAATGGAAGTAATCTAATATTTTGGAAGGTACGAACAAAAGAATATCTGCAAAGTCTTGGTGCAAAAGTATGGGCAATCGTGGAAGAAGGCTATCAATATCCGGCAAGTATTCCTACTGATGCGGCTGAAAGGAAGAAGTATGAAATCAATGCCAAAGCAGTGAATGTCTTATTAGGAAGCATGTCTGAACTAGAATTTGCTAAAGTGATGCAGCTAAATTCAGCAAAAGAAATATGGGACAAAATTATTTTGAGCTATGAAGGAGATACAAAGGTAAAAAGTGCAAAACTTCAAACTCTCAGAATTGAATATGAAAATTTAAGGATGCATAGTGATGAAAGTATTGCCAGTTTCTTTCTTCGTCTAGATGATATTGTAAATCGAATGAGAAATTTGGGTGAAACAATAACCGAAACTACTCTGGTGGAAAAAGTCTTAAGATCCTTGACTTCAAAATTTGACTCTAAAGTTTCAGCTATTGAAGAAAGGCAAGATCTGCAAACTCTTACTATTGTTCAATTAAATGGTATTCTGACTTCCTTTGAAATGAGACAAGGAGGTCCTTCTCAAATCAAAGAAGCTGCTTTTAAGGCGTCTGTAAAAGGAAAAGGCAAGGAAGTTGTCAAAGAATCCTGCTATATATCCGAAGAAGAAGAAGCGAATTTTGTGAGAAAACTCCAACTAGGTACTGGAAGATTCAAAGGTAAGTTTCCCTTCAAATGTTTTGATTGTGGAAGAGTTGGTCACTATGCTGCTAAATGTCCTTATAGAGAAAAACATGGTAAAGGGAAACAATTTGAAAAGAGGAAGAGTTATTATTCAAATGAAGATGATGATGAAGTGTCCAGTGAAGATGAAGAAGATTCTGACCAAGCTCTATAAGTGCTCATGGCAAAGAAGAAAAAGAAGAAGGTTACTCAAGGAAAGGAGATACCTTAGAAATCATGTATAGCATAAATTGAAGAAGATGAAACAGGTATTGATCACTGTTCTTGTATTTTACTCTCTTGTGCATGCAAAGGTAAAGATAGCGAAAGTAACAGTATGGATCTAGAAGAAGCTGTCAAGATTAAAGTTGAAGATCAGCAAAAATCATCTAAGGAGAGTGAATATATAGACAAGTATCAAAGGTTTCATGCTTATGCATCCAATCAAATGAAAAGACTAGAAGCATAAATCAATGATCTAAATGCAGATCTCGAAATATCAAAAAGGAAGAATGAAGGTCTTGAAGCTGGAATCATCTCTCTACAAGCTGATCTTGAAGCATCAAATAAGAAGAATGAGGAACCTCTACAATCATTTGAAAAGGAAGGTCTTGAAGCAGAAATCATTTCCCTCAAATAAGACCTGGATAAATCAAATAAGAAGAATGCAGGACTTGAAGCCGAAAACATATCTCTGAAAGTAAATATCGAAGCATCGAAGAAGAAGAATGAAGAACTCTTACAAACTTTTGGAGAGCAAGAAAATGGGTTGAAAGAAGAGATTCTAAATCTAAATAACCAAGTAGAAGACGGAAGAAGGAAAGAAGAAAGCGTGAAGAAGCAATGCCAAGCCTTGGAGGTGGAGGTAAACATTCTCAAAGGTAAATTAGAAGAAAAGGTTAAACTTTTGAGGTTTCAAGATAGTACTAAGATTTTGGACAATATTCTTAGTAGTCAAAGGTCTCCTTCTATCAAAATTGGTCTGGGTTTTCATGAAACTGTTAAAGGAGAATCTAGTTCACAAGGAAGTGCTAAAGATTCAAAAGATGTAAAAGCAAAACCTGAAGTGTTGAAAGAAACTAAAGGTCAACCTACAATCATGAATTCTCAAAGAAAATCATTCAATAATGTTGAATGTTTTAAATGTCATTATTATGGGCATGTTGCAGAAAATTGCAGAAGCAGATCTTTTCAGTCACAATCAAATAGATTCTATTCAGAAAGGTACTCTGGTTTCTTCAAGGGATATTGTTTTTCATGTAACAAGTATGGGCATAAAGCAGCTGATTGCAATAGAAGAAAGAATAGAAGAACACACTATGATCCTTATGCTTACTTTTCTGGTCACATAAGATGTTATGCTTGTAACAAGTATGGACATGTGGAAAAAGAATGCAGGATGAACAGATATGTGAAATTGGATAAATTCCAGCCCGCAATAAGAAGTTTCAAGCAAAGCTGGAAAAAGAAGGAGGACCGGTTAGAAACGTAGGGAATACTGACCCTACTGCAATCATCCGATTCTGAAGTTTACTTCTTTTATTGACTACAGGAATGATGTGAATGTATCATCATAGGGGGAGCGATGTATGGTGATTTCCATGATTGTTTTGGTATGTGTATTTCTGACAGTGCATCTGGTGTGAAGAAAAGATAGGAACAGAAGGTACAATTGCAGGGGGAGATGAAGGTGTGAAATTTTCTATATTTCACTTTCCATACGTGGGTTCGTTGAACAAAATTCGTGTATACACGCGAGTTACAGAAAACACAGTTGCGTATATATGCGAGTTCATTCACATAAAACCGCGTATGTCTGATTGCTGACAAATTTCTGCTTGGGGTCAGCTTTCTTCAGCACAACTGCAGTGTTGTTTGGTATCTCTGATATCTATGGTGGTGTTCCAGTTCTTATAATACTGTTTCAATCTCTGATGTTTTGATAAATATGCCTTGATGATTGGTTGAAAGTGTTCAGGATGCATAAACTAAGGGGGAGCCTTAGTCATATGGAAAGGATGCTTGGATGCATAGATTCAAGGGGAGCACTAACCTTGCTGAGTATAATGCATTGTTGGCATTATGATGGTTCTAAAATATGTTCTTTGAAGTCTTTCTGATATTGGTCATAAAAAGTCATTCTTGTAATTTGATAAAAAGGTCATGATGAGACCCATGATGTAAAATTGTAATATTCAGTCATGTAAGGACTTGTTCATTTTGTAAACCCACTTGGTTGGGTAGTTGAGTCAAATTTGTAAACCCACTTGGCTGGGTATTTGAGTCTCATATGTAAATCCACTTGGTTGGATCTTTGATGTAAGTATGAGTCATTGGTGATAGGAAGGTCATAGAGTCATGTACTTCATTGAAAAATATGTTTGGAGATTCAGCATGAACTCAAGGGGAGCATGGTCACTTCAGTGTACATTAGATCTGCAGAGCGCTTCCTTCTACAGGAGGAGAAAAACCTTGTGTTGGTTTTGATCCGCCCTTTGCCCTTGATGTCAAAGGGGGAGAGTGACATGGTGTTTGAATGAAGAGAAAGAATGGTGTCAAAGAATGGGGAGAGTGACATGGTGTCATTGTATTCTTAATGTACCTATCTGTTGTGGTGATCAAACACCATCGTGGTTACCATCAAGTCCAAAGGGGGAGATTGTTGGCAATATGATGCAGAGTGTTGTCCTTGATGGCAACCCACTGAATGAAGATGAAGACATGAGATTGTTGACATATGTTGTCCTTGATGGCAATCCACCTGATAAAGTTATTCTTGATTTGATGGACTTGGTAAATGATGTAAATCTGATGTGATATGATGTTTGTTGGAAATATGATGCTGAGTGTTGTCCTTGATGACAACCCACTTGATAGAGTGTTGTCCTTGAATGGAAACTCACTTGATGAAGATGATGGCAGCCTACTTGATGAAGTTGTGCTTGATAGAATATGTCTTGATGAACCTGTTAAATGATGTAAATCTGATGTATCTACAGAGAGTACAGAAGGTAATGAAGAAATGAATTCAATATGTGCTAGATCTATGATGAAAAGAGTATGTCTCAAGGCATATGCAGATTTGTCTAGTAGAAGTCGCGTATGCACGTGGTAAATTACGTGCCAAGTCACGTATGGGCAAAAGCACTCATAAAGTGAAAAACCAGGGGTAACCACCATGGTATTGACCCATTGTATTGGGCAATGATTCGTCTAGATGACCCCATCCAGGAATACCATCGGAAGTAATGTGGTTTTGGCTCATGGTATTGAAAAAGGGTAAACCTATATAAGGAGAAGAAATTCATTGTGCAAATCATGAGTGTGGGTGCAAGATGTCTGAGCTTGAATGAATACTTCTCTCTGAATTATATCTGAATGGAAAGGGTTACAGTTGAATGATAGATCTGAATGCATGATGCACCAATGAAGAAATGATGAAGAAGGGAATCTAGATCTGGAATGTATTTGTATTTGCTAGATCTGTTTATGGAATGATTAGATCTGAGATGAGGCGAACATGTTTCTGAAGTAAAGGGTAATATCTGAGCTATGCATATGTTCCGAAGAAATTGTGCTGAAATGTCTGAAGAAGTATACGCTGGTTCGTTTCGGTAAAAGCGCGTGTATACGCGGATCTGATGAAAGAAAAGCGCGTATGTCCAGTTAGGGTTTTCTGAAGTATGTGCAGAGGTATACGCGGGTTTATATGCATGAAGGCGCGTATATACGCAGGATAAATGAAAGGAAAGCGCGTATGATAATCTAGGTTTTGCTGAACTTGTGAGATGTCTAATCTGTTCTGCTGTCTTGCTGATATCTGTTTCTGATGTGTACTGCTATTTGTCAATGTTGATCTGGGTAGCTCAAATATTGATTATGCTGCTATAGAGCAAGTTGTTGAATTGATGAATGTTCCTTAAGCTTAATTGTGTGGGTTGGATCCAGTGTGAAAATTGATGAAACGTGGTCCAGAGAGGTGCTGAGGGTTGTAGCCTTCAGTCAGGGGGTTGTAGCTCCCTTCCAGGAGAGGCTGGTAAATGAGAACAGGGGGTTGGTGCTCCCTTCCAGGAGAGGCTAGTAAACGAGAGTAGGGGGTTGGTGCTCCCTTCCAGGAGAGGCTGGTAAACGAGCGCAGGTGGGTGCCTGCGTGCTGGTAAGAGTCTGCGCCAACACATATGTTGTAATATGTTTTCTCTATAATAAAATATTGAAGGCTGAGCAACGGCAGCGGTGGTTTTTTCCCGACTTGGGTTTCCACCTAAAATCTTGGTGTTCATATGTGATGCTTTGTGTGATGGTTTATCCTGTTCTTACTGCACATTTTTACTGTTTATTGAACATCTAATGAATGAATGAAGGAATGATATAAGTGAAGAATTAATGACATAATTAGATCTCTGTGTATATGCGAGTTTCATAAAGGGTATCCACGTATATACGCGAGTCTGTATCAAGAAAATAGCGTATGGGTTTTAGAAGCAAGAAAAAGTAAAAGTTTTGAATATGCAGTAAATAATGATTCACCCCCCGCCCCTCTCAGTATTTTTCCCAACAGTCATCTCAAGCTTTCATTGGCCATCTTTTCTGAGATTGACAAGGAGAGAGCCCTCTCCTGAATTGGTAGGGCTAGCTACCAGGTTAAGCGTGGTATGATGTTATCCTAGATCCTACCTTTCTCAGTCTAAGGTAGATTTGGGCCTTAACATAGTGGCAACCGTACTAGGGAAGTTTTAGCATAAAGGATGAATCACCCCAATAATATCTTCCACGGTAAATAATGACAGAGTATTATATCTGAATGTTGATGGTGAACAACAATCAGATGCATATGAAAGCTGAATTTTTCACCTGGTGACTCCAACTTAATGTAAAGACTCCACTGGAGGACCGACTCTTCCCGCAAAAAAATGGAAGGATCTTACACAAAGTTCAGGTATTCAAAGTGGAATGGTATTCAATATCTAATCTGCTTTCTTGTAAATTACTTCTTTTCTTTTCTTGAAGCTATCCTGAAAGTCTTCCATAATTTTCTATATGATAAAGGTGATCAAAATCTTCATTCAAATTATCCAAAAAGTGTAAACACTAAGTTTTCCTTTGATCTCGGCCTCCACCCTTTTCCTAAACCCTATGATGAACATCTTCAGATTGATGAGCCTAAAGAGACCAAGACTAATCCTGTAGCTCCTGTATATACTCCTAGACCTTCCATAGTCCCCGATAGATATAAACCTCTCATCTTACCTCCTATACTCCATGCTTTCCCTGCAAATTATTACATTTATTTTCTGAGGTTTGATGTGAATGTGACAACATCAATGCTGAGCAACATGTGCAAAAGGTTGAGAATTTCCTAGACATTTTTGAATTTGATAAAGAAGATGTTAGTATTAGGCTTTTTGCTCTTTATTTGCAAGGTAAAGTCAAGAGTTGGTTCAAAACCCTGCCTGATGCGAGCATATTAGATTTCCAGCAGTTCGTCAAAGTCTTCCTCAACAGATGGGTGGTCAAAAAAAACCCTTTCCTGATTTTAGAAGAGTATGCCCAACTGAAAAGACAGTTAGGGGAGACAGTACAACAGTTTTCTGCCAGGTTTAGTCGAGTCTATTATTTGATACCTGCCGATATAAGACCTCCTCCTGGCTCATCTCTCTTACATTACCCGGGCGCTTTTGATCCAGAAATGGAGTTTCAGCTAAGAGAAAGGAACTTAGCAACACTTGAAGAGATACAGAGCAGTGCAGTAGATGTAGAAGCTAATGTGTTGATCAGAAGAGAAAATCTGAAGGAAGAAGAAAAGAAGAATGTTGCAGAGCACCTGACACCTTCAGAGGTAAAGCTTGACCTTTTAGTAAGGGCAGTGGAAAAAATGATGCGAAAAATCACTACAAGGAATGAATATGATGTTTAGGAACAAGTGACTGATCCGAAGCATGTTATTTCTTATCCTAGTTCTCATATATCTAATAACGACTATGTTTTAGAACATCTTGGAGATGATAAATCTTTTGATATGACTTGTATGCTTGATGATATGTTTTATGTTGATGATTTGCCAAAATTCGATCAATACGATGATGATGATTTTTTCCAAACACAAGCTAGTCTCGCAGCACAATCAACTGCTAATTTGTGGGAGGAAGTTCCATTTCAATAGCTTGAAAATAGTAATCATTCGATGCATATCATCCAGGACAGTGATGAGGAAAGTCTGGAAAATTGGGAAGTAAGTGAAGGATCTCTGCCTCTTTGTTGCGCTTCAATTCAGTTCATCAAAGATAACTTTCATGCAATTAGAAATCAACAATCTCTCAGTTCTAATGTTGAGGATGAGACAGATAGTGAAATTCTTGGGCTCGTCAATGAGAAATCTTCCCCTGAAATGACTGATGAAATCATTTGCGATATAAAATTCTCCCTAGCTCCAGATTTGCAGCCACTAAACGCAATTGAAGGTCAGATTACAGATGAAGGCTTGGAAGCTGAAACATATGATCTAATGATGCAAGAGGATTCTGTACCCTTATGTTTTGAAAAATTTCAGTTCATGAAGAAAATTTTTCATAATATCTCAAAAGGAAAGGATGAACAACCTGTAGAATGCCATACAGTTCCAATGGATACATCGCAGCAGACTTTTCAAGTTTTTTATGATCCTATGGCTGATGTGTTAGATGATATTTGTTGTAAAAGTCCTTCTCCATTGGCTGACCATGTGCCAGAAAAGAGCGTTAACCATAACTTTATTCGACAGCCGACTTCATTGTCTTGTTCAACAGATGTTTCATTACAAAGCCCGTATCGAGATGTTCAGTCATATGAGGAGACTAACGAATAATATTTTTGTTTTGTTTGGGATCAGCAAGAGAGTTTGATTATTCACGAATTTCAGGATCTTTTTGACAGCCTGCTGCAGTCATCAGAGAGAGACAGCTTAGAGGTTAGGAAAATTTTAAGATCAAGGTATGAAGATTACCTGGAGCAGAGCAGTAATGTATTAATGGAAATCAATAGCTATTCTTATGAAGATCCTTTCGCAGCATTCTTGAGGTCATCCAGTCAACTCATGCTTTGCAAGTTTATCAAGATTCAATTTGATTCCAAGTTTCCATGGGAGTTGCCTTTCAGTTCTTCCCTCTACTTGCTCATCAGAAAAAAACTGGGGAGAATTCAAGTAGCAACCAAGATGCTTACATGGTTGAATTTCTTGTTCCATTTCACTTGATTTGGCAGTGAAATAGAACAATTAGAGTAGGTTTTGATGAATAAGTTCAATTATGAGCATCTTTTCCAGTCTGTCAAATTTTGTTTTAGTTTTCAGTCTTAGTTTTGAGTCAGATTTCGGTCCTGAAATTGAGTCAAGAGTTTGGTTTTAGTTTGTCGAAGTTATTTACTCCATAGCCCAATGGATGAAGGCACTACCTACTTTCACATAGATCTGTAGTTCTTGGCACCTCCAAGGAGCTACCATCCCCATTGGAGCCAATGTTAGACATCCAGCAATCCAACGACAAGAGGAG